>VCRD01000906.1:55706-117907 GCA_006783055.1 Trinorchestia longiramus
GTTTTGGAACTTGACTTTCATGTGATGATAGAACACGTAATCTTTGTCGTCTTCGTCGTTTACTCGACGCCTAATTTTATTTAATCTTTCCATATTCCGTTTCATTTGTTTCTTTTTTATTCCTTCTTTATAGCCCTAATTTCATCATTTATGAGTTAAATCTTATTTTACTGCGTCTGGCCTAAACCAATTTGCATACGGAGAATGTCTTTGTGTCGTTTATTTTTATTCTAAATAAAACTCTACGGTGATCGCACACAAGATTTTATGCACCTAGACATTTTAATTTTTGTTCATAATCAAATGTTCGGCCTTCTGGATACAAGAGAGGCTTGATGTTATATCATAGTAATGCTGACTTGATTCATACAGAATTGCTTCTTTTTCAATTTTTAATATTGAGCTACGTTGTTTGTAATTATGAAAGATGTTTTTCAAAGAAATGATGGCAAAAGAAAACAATACAAAAGTACTGTATAAATAATAGTTCAGAGATTTGACCAGCAAGAATATGCGAATTCAATCAAGTCAAGTGTATTATTTATTTCCTCAAATCAAACAAAAGACAAAGTCTCTGTTGGGATGAATAATAAATGTCATATTTTCTTACTAAATTTGACATGTGGATGTGTGATGGATTTTTACTTTAATGAAGAGTTCTTAACTTTTCATAACTGTAAATCGTAACTCAAATTTTGATATTTAATTATCAGGATGTCATCAATTACGAGAAGTTGTGTGCGCAAATAATACTTTTTACAGGTAAAAAATTCAATTAAATGTAGTTGTTGTACAAGAGAAACTTGTGCTTCCTCATATAACATCATACCAGTTAATTGCATTTGACATTGTATGTGACTTTTTTCTGACTTTTTTGTCATAGAATGCTTGTCGTAACTGACGCAGTAGATTACTGTCTGAAATTCTGTGGAGAAAAATTTCCCCTATGGAGACCAAAAAATTGTGTAAACGGTTATGTGATGTAGAAATCATATCATTGTTCAGGCTTTCATTTCTTGATGCGTGAGCTTCGTAACTCTTGAGAGAAGGTCTTTGTGGCCCCAACATCAATATTTGCCATAATATAGCACATGTTTTGTAATCTCAAGTCAAATCTCCCAAGGCTTCATATTCACCAGCACTTGACGAACTCCCTCTAATCTTGCATTACGAACGCTTGCAGCCACAGGCAAGTGGGTGCCGGAGCCAAAGAACAACAATGCGTCCGAGGGCAGCGGCGTGCGACTCTCGTGTCACCTACCGTCCACACCTCCTGCTCGCCTCACGTGGTACAGGGATGGTCAGGAGCTCCTTCCTGAACCCAGGTGGGGGTTGGTGGGGCAGGGGCCGTTGTGGCAGTTGTGTAGAGGACATTGTGGCAGTTGTGCAGAGGGCGTTGTGGCAGTTGTGCAAAGGGCGTTGTGGCAGTTGTGCAGATGGCGTTGTGGCAGTTGTGCAGATGGCGTTTGTGCAGGGGACGTTGTGGGCTGATGGTGCAGGGGGCGTTGAGAGCTGTTGTGTCTACACAATTGTTATTATTGTTACTATCTGATTGTTTTCACAGTTTATTGCTTGCATATTTTTGTTGGGCTACGTACGGAAACCTAAGGATCAGACCACCCATTTTTACGAAGGTTATTTTCCTCTAACTGCTGCTCTGCCAAGGTGGAAGCACAGAAGTGTGCCACAGTCATTCTGTTCTCTCGGAACGCTAGGGTTCAGCTGAGCAGCTTCCAGAGGAGATGAGCTCGTTTTGAATGTTGAACAATCTGCATTTTCCTTGAGTGTTTTGGCGTAATATTATACATCAGCTGCTCTGTTTCTTATGTTCAGAGGCTAGTCTCGTGCGCTCAACCACATACCTTCCTTTTCCTTTTGCAGCATCCATCTTATTAGCCAGCTCCAATTTAGCTCTGGCTTTGATCCCTTCGTCTGCCGGGCGGTAGGCCGCATGAGAGGCTTTTTAAGGTAGCTGCCTAGGCTTAGAATGGTCACTTTCTCCTAAGATCTCTTCACGCTAAGATTTTTCACCACACTTGTTGCGGGGAATGCACTGGACTGAGACTCCTAAGAAACAGATTGATTTTTGCTCCGACCACCAACGTATTGCCCACGAGCCTGCCATTACGTTTGTGCTTACAGTGCTGGTAGTCAAGAGACTACCAAGTTGATTGCTGCCGTGTTTGTGAATCCCTGCTACGCCTGTGCTTCGCACACCAGTGGTAAAGTTATTCATATCATATGAATAACGAATGTTGACGGATGACGACGAGGCGGCGCGTGTGGTATGTTGCCAGACAATGTTGACACCTGATGACGGCAAGAATGGGACTTTCTTTTCATCGAATATGACAATGGATGAGACTTGGAGGCCATTTTTCAACCCTGAAACGAAGCGCCAGTCAGTTCAATGGAAGCACAGACACAGATGTACGCTAGTTAAGTATCAAAAGCAGTCCTCACTCTCGCCACTGCCGCTAGAGTTCTGTGTGTCCTACAGCGCTGCCATCATTGTCACGCATGCACGACACAGGCACGCGTACCTTAAAACAAGCTGCATGTTTCTATCTATTTTCAGTTCTGAGAAATAACATCAGAGTTGTTATAACTTGAATACAGCTGGTACAATGTCTGGACCAGGGCTCTTCAGTCCTGCGTTCGGCTCAACTACTTCTGCTCAATCACCGTAATGTAGAAGTGTTCGTTCCCTTGTATTTCCTCTCTTGTTGACTTGAGTCAGGCTACTTCGGTATTGTGGGGCTTCTTACGCTCCCATATGCTGCTACATAAGGGCTTCGATTCTTTTGGCATCTGGAACTTGCATTGGCCTACTGTTTCTGCCAAGTTGTTCGTAGAATCGCGCCTGATTGATTTTGAACAGCTGATTCTGTTCGTAGGATTAAACTTTTTTCTCGTGTGTAAGAATTTTACTACTCTTCACCGACAGGTGTTGCGTCATGGTCTCCACCAGCTGGAGGCCACCCTAACTACAGCGCTACTTCTTTTCTAGGGTTTTCTGCTTTGCAGAATTGAAGAATCTGCTTCTTCTCCATTCCAAGACCGAACTGATGAGTTCCCGGAGCTCTGAGATCCTTTTTCTGGATCCTGTACCTGCACTGAGGGTCTTTCTTCCGGGGGTTTGGTTTTTTCTTGGCGGCGCATTTTACTTTACTGAGACCAGGGATGGTCCGGCTCATGTGATTGTGTTTGTTTCCATTATTTTTCGAATCTCTATTTTGTTGTACTTTTGTTGTTAAGACTGCAGTTTTACTTCCGAGAATGTTCTTGAGGTTTGACATTTTCTCTCTGGGTTGTTCCTGGAGGAGTCTGGTGTGTATCACATGGAGGTCTTGCAGTAGCAAAACCTGTTTCTGATTCAAGTTTGTCTCTGATGGAGGAATTCTGGCCACGTACGGTTCAAGTTTAGAGTTCTGTTCCTTCAAGACCGTGAAGAGCTGATCTGGTGGAACTGGTTCGGTACATCACTTTATCAGCCTAGTTCCTTGCTTCGTCATGTGATGATGGGTTGTAATCGCTAGAGGTGGTGTCATCCCCTGTGTTTATTTTTCGATTGTCTTCCTCGGTGTTCACTTTGTAGTTATTGTTTCTTTTATTAGTTGGGGGGAGGAGGGTGACTGGTTGTCTACATCGCTGATTGCTGGGTATGTACTTATCGGTAGTTTGTCGTCCTTTTTCTGGAGATAATCTACCTGCTCTTTTGTCTGTACTGTAGCGCTTCGTAGATTCAGGTTTCAATTGGTCATGCTACTCTTCCAAACCCTGGCACTACTCTTTCTTTCTTCATGCGTTAGGATGTTTTTAAAAATGATCTCAATTCTCTGGCATGTTAGAGCTTGTTCTATGTTGTTAGTAGGAACGTTTTTCCCCCTATGACCGTCTTATCTTACTGCGAAAACATTATGAGGTTGTTCAATTATCATTATTATTATTATTATGAATATCATTGGTATTGTTATTAATATTATTCATATTATTATCATATTCACACCCTTGAAATATAAGTGGATAACTCAAAAAGCCGACGACAAGTGATGATAGCCAAAATATTAATCGGTTTTGTCTGTTGCAGATATTTTTGGCCGAAACCTGGAGTGTTGCAAATCAAGAGTGTGAGAGCCGACGATGCTGGGCAGTATTGGTGAGTCTCAGTTGAAGGTGAAAAAACCCACAAATATAGACAACTACAGCCTGTGAAGACATGTGATAGTGGACAGTATTGGTGGGCTTACGTGAAGTTAAAAAGAGGAAGAAAAAGAAAATAACTTGTTCAATTAAGTTGAAGTTACATACATCCATCAAACATATAATTCCCGGCAATCTAATAGGAAAAGAGCAATTAATATCCGAGATCATCCTGAAGAGTTGACCATGTTATTTTATTCCTCGCTGTGGTCAGAAACAGTTAGTGCACTTTTGACTTTGATTGAAAAAAGTTAGTGGTAGGGGAAAAGTTAACAAATTTATGTCTTACATTATATTTTCAACGTTATATTTTATAACTTTTAGGCACCAGATATTCGCCTCTTAATCTTCAGTTTGTTGGTTCTTCATTTTATGTACATTCAACATCTGTTTGGGGGTCCATTAAATCATAGTGAATAAGTGATATAAATTTGAACCGTTGTGCTTGCGGTGTTAGCTGTTTAATAGATGAGACTAGAAATGTCGTACCATGCAACATGAAAAGATGCAACATTTCGAATCCTACCATTCCCTAAAGAGTTAAACTTTTAAAGAACTACAAAAAAGATGATAAAACATTTCATGAATATTTTCCTAGACATTGTTGCCGAAATGTTTTCCTGACTGTACACCAATTGTTTCCGACCAGCTGGAGTATTTGTTGTTTTCATTGTCTCACGTTACTGATTGCGATGAAATGTTTAGGTCATCAGAGGCATAAACAGTATTATGTTCACATGAACTTTCATTTAGCAATCAGCAGCGTGACACTGGATTCCCCCTTCACTTCATTAGAGTGGGTAAACACATTTCAAGGATTAAAATGTAATGCGTCCTAGTGTACAGGAGGGAATTTTTTATACATCCCTAAGAGCTAATGGCTTCTCATTTTTTGAGGACTTTTGTTTTTTACATCAAGTACATCTAGGGTATATGTTTTTTAAGAAAGTTATATTTGTTGGTTTTCAGGGCCAGTCTTTTGCTATTTTAACCAATACTTTACAAATGGTTCTTAATAATTATTTAATTTAACTCATTCTCTCAGGAAAACTTAGTTATTTTCCCTTGGCTAATCAAGACTGTCCAAGTCAGTCCTTCCTATGTTGAACTGGTGTAAGAAAAACTAAATTTCGAACGAGTAACACGCGTACTTTGAGTGAAATTTCTCGATATTCACATGAAGGCTCATTTTCGATTTCATTAATTGCAGTCATGATGAAATTATAGGAATAATCATTAGTTTACTTCATTGGGTTTCATTTAGCTTGTCCTCGACTCTTTTAGTTAGTACTGTAAAGAAAATTCATATCCATAACATTTTATGTGGGAAGCCCTATTTAAAGCTTAATTATTTCTAACGTTACTTTGGTTTCGTTTTCCAAATGAAGAATACTCGTTGTAAGTTCTGCTTGTATGAATTTATAAATTGCTAATTTTCAATTCTATTTCGATGATCAGACGTCATAATTGCACTCAGCACGAATAATTGTTCTTACAAACCTACAGCACTGAACACATTTCCCTGCTTCTATGGCTTTCTTGTTGAAATGATTGATTAATTCATGCCGACTGGTTAATTAATTATGAATTGCCTTCCTTTGCATATTTCAGGACAGAGACTAGCGGAAGCAGCTGACTATTTATCAGAGGTTATTAGTTATTACAGACATTAGTTATGTCTGTAGAGCTGATACAACCAATTCATAAGTTTATTTTAGTGTAATTTAGTACAATATTTAAGTTTGTGTCTTGACTGCAACGATGAACCACTAGTTCTGTGGTATTCAGTGCATACACGATTAAACGACAATACAATATATGAGTGTTGAATTCCCTCTTGTCGAGGCCTGAATCTGACTAATGGTAGACGTTCGTTGTTCATGTGCTGATAGTCAAGTTTTGATTTGAGAATTCATTATTTTTCATTCTTGTGTCCAGGTGCACCGGCTACAACAACGTCACGCAGGAATATTCTAATAGCTCGTCCAGATACCTGAATGTGACTGTTGGTGAACTGCACCCTAGTAACAATCTCTATGGAGCAATGTTTACTTCCTACCACCGTAATGACCGTGAAGAAAATGTGTCTTCTCTAAGCGACAAGAATAGACAGGAAGCATATGAAGAGCTGTTCCCACTAGCCAAACACAACCAATCTGAAAGAGCTGCAAATTACACGGCAGCACTAACCACAGATCTTGTTCCTTTAGACTCTTTTCCAATTGGTTCAGGAGATAACGCTGGTAAGGCGAATAACCTAGAAGGCAGCGATGACCATTATAAAGTAAGTGATCTTCATGGAGTTAACACTTCACCCAACAGAATCCCCATTTCGAGAAGCACTTCCAGAACAGGATTTTCGAAAGAGGCAGGACTCTTGGCTGTAGCTGTTAAGGAAACTATTCCTACAGGCAGCCCTGCAGTTCTCGAGTGCATCACCAACACCAACACCGACCTCAAGTACAACGGATTGCATTGGTCGCGGGCTGGTTAGTTAGAAGCATCTTTACCTCTTTTCCAACTGCTGGTTGCTCTTGTTCACAACAAATCAAGTTAACTTCGCTTCTTGTAAACATGACGCTCGGTACCTCTCGCTATCGTTCTATTCCTGTAGCTCTAAACTTCTTTCCAGTCAGTTCAGTACAATTCACATCACACATAGTGAAATTAGGTCGCTGTGAACACGACAGTTGATCCCGGCATCCAGAGGCACCGCCAGGCAGTTAAGGCTTACGACTTAGTATGACGGAAACGCCTTATAGAACTTTGTTAGCCAAACATCTTCAGTAACGTAACAATTTTGATCAGGATATGTGGGTATTCTAATGTTAAATGATAACAGCAGTAAAATGTGAGCTGTTCAATTAATTTAATTTGCATTTGAACTTCTAATTTTTAATATTATGAGTTAATACTGTAGCTTTATCCCACCTAAATGCAAGTTAGGAACATGCAACCGCTTAGCTGAACTAGTAATCAATATATGTTACTCTGCACTACTAAGTAAAACATCGTAATCGATCTTGTATTTCAAAAACGTAGTTTTTTATCAAAAGTTCGTTCAAAAATGTCATTTTTCGATTTTTTTTTCGGAAAGGTCATTGATGGGAATTTCGTTCAAAAAAGCTGTTTATGGGAAGTTTATTCTGAAAGGCCGTTCATAAGAAATTTGTAATAAACAAATTTTGTAAATGTAAGCAAAGTTTCTTCAGTAAAGCGTTTAATGGTAAATTCGTTCAAAAATACCGTTTTGGCAAATTTTGTTAAGAAAGATCGCTTATTGGAAGTTCGTTCAAGAAAACTGTTTATGGAGAATCTGTTAAGAAAGTCTATTTATGGCAAGTTCATTCAGAAAGAAAATTTTAAATTTCTCTGCGTGATAAAATCTGACTTATGCACGAGTTAGCACTGCTTGATTCCTGCAAACATTGCTTTTTCCTCATCTCTCTCAAACACGTGGCTCCATTTCTCGCTCTTGCGTTATTGTCGAAATAACGCCAATTTCCGTCGCAGCATTGACAAAATACAGTCGCTCACACAATCATACGGTTAGTAACACATGTCGTTTCGTATTAAAGTTAAATTCGATGGTCTGTAGTCAACACTTAGGCTAGTACATTAAATAGAATTGCAGGCTGATTGTAATCGAATTACACGTATTATTCACAGCCACAAAACTTTGTAATTTCACCCTGATATCGTTATTTTTAAAGAACCAATTTATTACTGATAAGTAATTATAGTAAATATGATGAGCGAATCACAATGAAAAACAAGGGATTGTAATCTAAGATAGTCTTGCGTGCCTTACCTTGCAGTTAACATTTTCTAGTTTGAGGTAAACTAAGACACGTGTGGTGATGGTTTATTTTGTTTCCTATCAACTTTGTCACGAAACTCAACCCGATTCCAACACCAATGCGTTAATGCCATTTTTTTCACTTTTTTACCATTCAAGCTAACTTAAAAAGAAAATTCTGTTCTTCACATCACCTATTAGTTCAATTCATTATAGAGTTCATCATTCGGCTCAGCAACTGTAAATGGTACTTCTTTTCACACGGATTCTTTGAAGCGGACGACCATTTACTATTAGTTACTACCGATCCATGTACTACTTTGTCCTTCTTAACTTCAGACTCTTATCAGTTTTTCATTGCCAGTTCGGATGCTCTGACTTAAGAAAAGGCTTTTGTAATATCTAAATTTAGCAGCTGGGCTCATACTAACGTTCGAAAAAGATTTTTTCTTCAGTTCTTGGCACAGCTGCTTGAATTTGCTGCTGTATGAAAGACATCTTTGTATTTTTTATTATTATTAGTTAATTTTTTATGACTGCTGACGAGGTTGTTGTCAGTTCATATAAACCCATTTTCACTAACGGGAATTTTTTTTTTCAATTTTGGACGCAATGGCACATACATAGAAACGTACGTATGTACTCATGCAGAAAACATGTCTTTAGATACCTGATTTTCACCAGCACATCTTTATTGGCTACTGAAATATCAATCAATTTCAATTCTCGATTTATAAACTCGGATTTTCTGACTTTAGGATAGATTTTGCCTGTTTTTTTTGAAGAACTCATTTTATGTACATGGAAAAAATATTTTCGAGTCATTAATTTTTACGAACTGGTGTTTGCTGACTTCAGACCTGGTGTTGTAATATCTGACTTAACATGTCGTTGTACGGACCTAGACTTTCATACATTCATTCATACATTACAACTACCTTCAACCTTTCGTTATGATCTTTCATCATGCTCATCTAGCACTTCTATGAGCTTCTACTACTGACGCTGGGAGCATCATCATTAGACAAACTGTTAGCGTTAAGAATTGAAAACCCATCCCATTTATTGTGAATTTATACTGAATTATATGATACTGACAGTGTAATACATTTTAAAAAAGGGGATTGAAATTTTCTCGCTCCTATGAATTTTTAATGCACTGTGTGATACTGTGTAGTGTAATACAGCACAGATGGATTCAATTTTTTCACGTGCTGTGCATTTTTAGTGTGGTGTGCGATACATGGGAACGAAGTGAATTTAATATTTAAATTTAATTTTAGACAACCGTTCGTTGGACAAGAACCGAGTGCAGAGGCGCGGTCAGGGCTCGCTCGTATGGAGCAGTGTGTCCAGAGATGATGCTGGCGTCTACATTTGCTCCTGGCCTTGTGATCCAGAGGGTGAACGGTGCCCAAACCCACTCAAAAGTATGGTAAGTTTCCCTCTCTATGATCCTCAAAATAACTGAATTATTGGCTCTCTATAGCTTTCAATATTGGAATTAGTAAATTGCATAGAATAAAGAAGGTATGTCAACATCTAAAAGTTTTGCAAGTTTTTGCTTCGTAGAAGTTCTCTTATTCCACATCTGATTGTTGAGGTCGAAACACTAAATTCTGTGGTAATTTAAGGGCATATGAGGTGTTTACTTGACATGCAATCCTTGCGTTATCATGGGTAGAATACAATAGTGAATTCAATAAATCATGTAAAACACAATATCATTGAGATATCCTCATCTAGCTCAGAGTTACAAAATAGTATGTACTTTCCAACATTTTTTCTATTATATGAACCAATGAAATAAGTTGCTTATTCATCTACCGGACAGAACAACGAGCTGTATCATGTTAGAACCCAATGAATAAGCTTTGCTTTCACTTGAACTCGTATGCTCAATAGTTTTTGGACTCCAGCGAACAAGGGGAATAAGTTTTATTCTTTGAGATCTTATTTCGGTACTACAAGGTGGAAGTCTTGAAAACGTAAGATATTATGTTCTTTGAGGAATTTATACACCCAGCAAAAGAAGGTAAGCACCGAAAATTTTTTCACGACATAATTATTTTGTCTATATAGTGTTGCTTCATTTATCTTCGTCAGTTGCATCCAAGTCTCGAGTTGAAATATCTGAATGTAGAGAGCGAAGGCATAGGGAGTTTGAGCTTAAGGAGCGAGAGCATAATGAGTTTGAGCGTAGAGAACTTGAGGGCTTTTCGAACCAGTGGTACTGAAACGTCTATTGAGTCATGAGGTAGTGGCAGAAGGTCAGCTCGGGGAGATGAGCGTTATGCTTTCTGGAAATGCAGGAGTAGCGCTTGTTCCGGTGGTGTTCGCGTAGGGATGTAGAGGTTGTGGTGACGGAAGTCCGGCGCAGGTTCCGTGGTGTGCTTATGGGGTGCGGGGATCCTGCCGTAAAAGGCATGAATGTATCTGTTTCCTCTGTGCTGTCTGATGTATATGTATCACTGATACCTTCATGTTGCTGTAATACCTTATAACGTCTCGTGGTTCCGCTGTCATATCATGATGGTACTCAGTTTTGAACCATGTGTCTAAATTCCTTATTGTAGTGACACCTGGAGTTGCACTACGAAATAAGTTATGTTTTTAGTATGGCAGCACTACGAGTTGCTGTTCTTAAAACATTAAAAATAAAACTTGTTCCTTCACATGATAGCACTACGAACTGGAGGTACAAGAGATGCCGACCATACTAGACAGCACGCTGTTCTGGTCTCTATCAAACGGCATGCACGCCAAACTCAAGTGTATGGGAGAGCTGGTACCTGACCTGCAGATCTTCTGGTACCGCAACGGCCAAAGGATCTGCCACGATGGTGCTCACCTTTTTGACACCACTACCACAGCTGATACCATAACCTCCTTGCTGGAGATATTTTACAGCACTCTGAATGATAAGGTGAGAGCATTTCACGGCCTTCAAGACCTTGATTTTGAACCATTTCAAGACCTTGAAAACCTTGAATCATATGATGGCTTTGAAAATCATGACCTTGAACCATTTCAGAAATTTAAAAACATTGCCCTCGTTCCATTGCAGCGTTCTGTGAACTTAAGAATCTGCCTCTTTTTGTGATGCAAATCACTATATTAAATCTGTTACCAAAGATATTTGAGTATTTGAAGTTTCTGGGGCAACAAGGAACAAATGAACGTTCAAAAATGTACATGCATTTTGAAATGTTTCAGCATCTGTCAATCTCAATAGTCGTTTAGTTTTTCAGTGAACTCGGTAATGAAGGCGTTTTCATTTAATAGTGCGTAAACCCCTTCACACTGACGCTAAGCACTAGCCATAATAGGTTGATTTTTTATGTATTCTCAAAGTTTTCATGAGATAGTTGAAATCCTCGAAATTTGGAAAGACTCCATTCCTTTTGGGAAATATTTCAGTGTTCGATTCAGAACGAACATCAGCGGAGCTTATTTTCTCGTGGCTCCAGAAAATAAATGTATAATGTATCCGTTACAGTTTTCAGCTACTTGAGATGTTAAGGATCGAAATTGACAGTGTAAAAAGTTCTCTTATAATTTCTATTGAGGGCGATGGTTACTGTGTAAAAAAATCCATTTACAACTTTTCACGAAGGATGAGGTTGACTGTGTAAATAAATCCGCTTATAATTTTTCGTGTGAGCAATATTTTCTGTGTAAAAAGTCCACGTGCAATGTCTGGTGTACAATTTCAGGGAGTGTATCAGTGTTTCTTCGTGACAAAGTTGGGCGAAGTGAGTGCGTCAGGCTACGTAGACGTGATACAGTCACCTGACGCTGTAGCGCCGCATAATCTGCAAATTCGTGACGTGACGTCAACGAGCGTCAGCGTGCAGTTCGAATACGTCGGCGACAGACGCACAGGACGTGGTGTTGCCTTCATTGTCTTCTATGGAGTTGAAAGTACGTTGAAATTTGTGACAAAGAGGCGACAGAAAACATGAGCTGAAATGTAGTAAAATTGTTGTATAATTTTGAGATTTTCCGATTACACGCCCTGTTGACTTGTTTATATGTTCATTTTTTACCAAAAGTTGTGTAAATAAGTTCGTATCAGTAGTTTAGTCATGCAAACAAGAGATTTAAAATATCAAGGGCCTATAGTGATAAATATAATTGAATTTTGATGTACGGTTATAGTGTGCTCAACATGCAGGAGAAGAACGATTTACCTGAGTGAAACTTTGATTCAAGCTCTCTTGTATAATCGGATACACAGTATGCTATACTCCAACGTTGTGAGATTTCAATATTTTCCTGGGATTTTATTATAATGCAACAATGCAATGTGTTCCAACATTGTTAGTTTTCAATATTTTCTTGGGATTATATTATACATATTAATTTTGCATTATTTCATTTAAATACAGTCATTATGAATACTCAATCTAGGGACCAATCCAAATTTATTAAAAAGCATATCCTGTTTTACATTTATGTCAGAAACTGCTGCTGTGTATGATGGTCTCCCTATTATACACTTCAGTGCTTATTTCCATTTACTGTGAGCTATGCCTGTATAGTTAATGTGTGACACTTTCAAATGATATCTGCAATTTCATTCTGCATTTTGATGTTCCTCGTTGGCTCAGTGTTCTGGGCAGCACTTAATGTGGACAGTGTTCAACTCATGTTGGGGTTCAATAAAAAAGACAGAAATAAATAACTCATGTTGGGGTTCGATAAATTAGACAGAAATATGGACAGTTTAAAAAGCCGAAAGGCTCGCTGAGGTCTCATGCTCTTCTGCAGTCAGCAGTTACTTACGAGAGCAAGAGGGAGAGAGATGAGAAGTCTCTCCTTTTTTACGTAGTCTGCTCTTTTTGAATATCTGCATTTTTTATACAAGAAGGAAATATCTAGAATAAAATTCCTACTCGAACTTGTGTTTTTCTCTGATGCCAAATGTTCAATTTCCATCTCTATGCTTATGCTATTATTCGCAATTAAGTGTTATTATTGCTTGCATAAAATAGAGATTTTCATTCACAGAAGACTCCATAGGACTTGCCGAAGGTGAATGTGAAGAGGACGATTATTCTTCTGACCGCGATGTTAACCAGCGGTACATGCAGCAAGTGGCTACTGAAACCTACTTCTCAGTCGACAACCTACAGCCTTACACCAAATACTCCTTCTTTGTGCGGTCGGTGCTCTACGACAGCGCTAAGAACTCTGACGTTTTGAAGGACACCAACTTCTTAAGCGATATAAACAATTACCTCAGCGAACCCAGTGATGTCCAGACAGTCCGCACACGTGCTGATAGTAAGAAATTCTATAAGGCTTCAACATTTACTGTGGCGTTTGTGACTTGAATATCTAAATTTTTTACTACGTGGAACGTTTTGTTGATGCTCACGATACCCCTAGGAAATACTTCAGCACAAATCTTCACTTCACTGCCGAAAAAGTCATTTCTGAAGGACGTTCGAATTGTCTTCTCCATTTTGATTTTATGAGGTATTGATGTCGACTTGATTTTTATTACAATCTGAAGGAGTTATTCTCTCACTTGTGAGGTCTATAATTCTAGTTTTTAATGGTTAGGATAATAGTTTTTATTATATAGGTCATTAATTGTGATACTATGCATTGTTCTATTGACTCTGAGAAGAGTGAACAAGTACAGGCTACTCTCTTTCTATGTATGTTGTGCCTTTTCCTTGCTGTAGTTTCTCGTACGATCGGTTAATTTTTCTCATCTGACTACGAATTATTTAAGCAAACATCTAAATGGCTTGACTTTTTTTCGTACATCTACATTTATTTTCCACTCCCTTTAGTTCATTTCTTCTTCAACTATCTTGAATCTACTCATCGATATTTTATATCGTCATGATTTTTGTCAATGTTTCAGTTCATTACGTCGAAGTACTCATATTACCTCATATCAAATTTTGTTTATTGAATTCTCTGGGACCCTCTCATAACTCGTTTTTACTCTTCACTCTGCTTTCAATTTTTCTCATCCTTTTCTACCGACATTCACTGATATAATTTTAATTCTTATTAATGAATTCAGCTCTTTATCGCTATGTTTAACCTGGAAGTCCCAGAGTGGATCTCAATCTTATAATACCCTACAATATCATTATAATAACCTCTAATAACTGTATAATATTCTACAACCTCATAGTAACTTACAATATTCTAAATATAACTTTACAAAACCTGTTATATCTTCATGATGATGTTATTTAATGACACCCATTTCTGCTCACCAGGTCCGAAGCACATCCCGAAGCTGTAGTCATTCGTATATTCTGCATTTAACCTTATATGTTCACCCAAAAATAAATTGTATTCAACATTATATATTCAGCCTCATATTGCACAGCCTGCATTTAACCCTCTAGTAACCTATGTCTTTACTGTAATGTTACTAAGATGACTTACCATTTCTGTCCGTTAGTTCCGAAGCACATCCCGAAACTGCATTTGGAAAAACTGTCGACCTCGACACTCCACGTGCAGTGGACGAAGCTGACTGTGGCTGAGGCGTCTGGAGAAGTTAAGCAACAGCGAATCCAGTGGCGGAGAACAAACGACAACGGACTTCCAAACGTGGAAACGCTTGGACCTGATGTTCAGGCATACAACATTACCGGTTAGTTTACAATTTGTTAATGAATAACAAATTCATTTCTGGATGGGTTTAACATTCACTTATATCCTGATGTTCTTTGATTGAGTTCGTATTAGAAGGTTTTAGAATTATTGTGAAGGAGAATATTTTTGCAAAATCATTGGCACGACACTCCACTATTGGAACAATGGCGTATAATGGGCCAGTGAATTGGCACTGAATGAAAGGTCGTTACAGTCGTTGATGGTCCTTTGTGCTAATTTACGATGCTAAAGCTGTGACGATGGAAAAGTTGCAAGATTTGTGTTAAAATTTGAAAGTAATACGTTTCAACTATTGTAAGGTAACTTTTTAATGGGATTTCTTAATTTTGAGGGTAAATTTGATTTTCAGGGAACATGCACCATGTTTTCCTCTCGGTAAAGGAGTAAAAACCTACTTAATCTGCTTGCTTCTACCAGCCTGTAAT
The DNA here is from genome assembly GCA_006783055.1 of Trinorchestia longiramus. Taxonomy (NCBI): domain Eukaryota; kingdom Metazoa; phylum Arthropoda; class Malacostraca; order Amphipoda; family Talitridae; genus Trinorchestia; species Trinorchestia longiramus. The sequence goes on from VCRD01000906.1 coordinate 70,788, forward strand.
TGACCAAAAACAAGTATTGTATCATTTCGGAACTTCTGCTTAGGCTAAAACTTGACGAAAACTGAGGCTTAGTCAGGCCTAGAGTTAACTGCGTCGTGTTCTGTTAGGGATCTGTTGTAATCGGAGGTAGAACTTAAGTGTGAAAACTTGGGTTTTGTTATAATTGGCTGAACTCAGTTGACAAACTTGGTGTATATTTTGAAGCGATTGTGAAATGGATTCTTCAGTGGTCGTGACACACATGCGCTTGCGTTAGTGAAGTATAATCAACAGTACAAATATGTGATCTTTCTATTTTACATTTAAGTTACATGCAGTTAGATGACATAGGTAGGTGATGTACAGTTAGGTGATACCCAAATATGTGACAGGCAGTTAAATGACACGCAGTTAGGTGACGTACGCAGGTGAAACGCCCAGTTAGGTAACACGCACATGTACGTGACATATGATGCAGGGAAATACAGTCACGTGACATTTAGCTATGATCTTCTACACTAAATTTCACAGTTGGTCTTGCAAAAAACTATTTCATTGTTTTTTAATTAATTTTGAAACCTCATATCCGATGAGAATACTTTCCGCAGCGAAAATGCCCTCATAGTTTTGTAAATGCAAAAGCAGTATCGTGTTCAGTTTGTCAGCGCGCTTCAGCCGCTAGTTTTACGATGATGGCTTTGTATTGTGTCTTCGAGTATTATTACGTAATGACTTTTGCATCGGTGAGGACTGGGCAGGTCTATTTGTTTGTAAGTGCACTTTACCTCCTTTTTTATGTAATTCTCAATACTATTTGCTCTAATGCCTGTACTCCTCATTTCAATGGGTGTTGCTGCGTAGATTAGTAATATTGAATTTAATTATTACTTTTTTAACGAGACAGTATCGAGTTGAACTGTTATCAGATTCATTTTTATCCGACGTTTTCTTTCAAGTAAATATTTTATGAGCTTATTGCCAATTGTATGTGAGGTGTAGTGCCGCTTCTAGATGTTATCTTTACGGGAAGCAAGCTAAATCCTAAACATGTTTAATTGGATGCTACGATATGAATGTCTAAACTTTTATTACAAAATAATACTGTCAGAGCTGAAGGTGGTTTGACCTCTGAAACATTTCTGAGTAATTGCGCTTTATTTTTTCACACCCTTTGCTAGCAAGTTTATCAAGTGCGTTACTAGAGCAAAATTATTAAGCCTTTAATATGATTTTTGTTCGTGGTTGAGGACTCATTCCTGAGGCGGAGTATGAGGTGATCGTGGAGGCACGGACGGTGGAGTACCCAGTGAAGGAGGGGAACTGGACTAAGGTGGTCATGGTGATGGATGAAGCTCTGCATCTCACTGTCATGGCTGACAAACCCGAGCAGATGATGGTGAGACACAACTTTGTGTATCTTTGTAATGTGTTATTAAATATTTTTATGTATTTTCATATGACCTCAGGTATACATTATATGACCTCAGATATACACCATGTTATCTCAGGTATACATCACGGTGATGCCAGGCTTTCACCCCCATGTCCTGCGTTATGACGTCGACGTCCGATGTTCCAACGGCTTCGGGATGAAAGAAAAGCTTCCCGCTTCCTCTCCGCGTCTCCCAGTTCCTCGTCTTGGTGAGGCTCTAAATTTTCCTCTGGTCATACACATAGGATATCAATATTAGTTAGCATATGCTAGTGAATGTATCCTCGTATATTGCTCCAGTTTGAGGCGTTGCGTGCCGCAAAGGCGAAGATGCCTAGAACAAATTTTGAGTAATTGCCATTGAAAGTCTGCAAGATGGAAATTCCCATAACGTACATAATTAATTATGTACCTATCAGTGTGTTCTTTGTTTCATTAGCTGGCGGGGTAAAAAATCAAGCTTGGCTGTGAGATTTTGGTACCATAGAAAACGTATTTTTTTAACTGTTGGCGTGTTCGTCCTTGTGACGCGGAGCACCTCATACTTGTTAGCCGTGAGTATTTTAAATCTTGTAAAGGATGTTTTAAGAATGGGGCATTATGAATATTTATTTTTATTTTTTGAGTCTCTTTGCAACACGAATCTTTTCTGTGAGAATTCTATGGAAGATTGGATCACCAGAGCCAGGGACGTGTTGCACGGTGAATGCCGAGGCCTTGGATATCAGTCGTGACCGGGATGACTTTAAGGCCAAGAAATTGTTGTGTAATACTATGCCTTCCAGCCATCGTCCTGCTAATACAACTTGTGTCAACAATATACAGGTAAGATTTGTTAATTGACGCCACGCCCGTTGTTTATGGCGTGTTGGTCATGAATTTTTACATGACTAACATTGTTTGTATTATGAATCTTTTAGTAAAAATTGTTTAGGATTTTAATCATAAATATCTATTTATCACGATCTGTTATAACATTCTGCTGCTGATTGTATTTAAAATCTATTAGTGAAATTTGCTCAAAACTTTAAATAAAAAACTTTTATTTTCATTTATATTATCTATTACCCTGATAGACAATCTATTAGCACGACATGTTTTCGCTTTAAACAAAGCTTCTATTTTATCAGGCTATATTGTCTTTATCCTGTACTAATTGTGTAATAAATTTCTGATTGGACTATTCGCTTTTCTCCGCTGTTTCTTTACTATTATTTTATTAATTTTGTATCAGTAGTCAGCAATGTCTCAGCGAGAAATGTTTCTCAAGCATCACTCCAAAAAGTGTGTTTGCTTGTCTCTGTTGAAACACAATAGCTCTGTTCTCACTTATGGAGTGAATTTGTTTCTTAATCCTTAGTTGACTCGTAGTGGATTTTACAACGCAATCTACACTCAAGGTTGAAAATGACTGCGAAAATTAGTTCTTATTTTCGACAGATTTCTGGTGGAAATTGTACACGATTTTTTCTCTGTGTTATCATTATAAAATTAGTTTTTCGTAGCTTATCGTTTTAATAAATAATTGTTGCACTGTTTGCCTTCTATATATTCGAGAAATACACATAGAAAATTAAAATGGTTTCGGTTCTTTTATAATACAGTGCATGAAAATGTGTGTACCCTTTTCAGGGAGGTAGCTAGAACTCGCGTTCCCTCAGTCACACATTCCCTCAGTCACACGTTCTCTCAGTCTCACGTTCCCTCAGTCACACGTTCCCTCAGTCACACGTTCCCTCAGTCACACGTTCCCTCAGTCACACGTTCCCTCAGTCACACGTTCCCTCAGTCACACGTTCCCTCAGTCACACGTTCCCTCAGTCACACGTTCCCTCAGTCACACGTTCCCTCAGTCACACGTTCCCTCAGTCACACGTGCTCTCTGCTTTCTCATTTGTAATCAATAGCATTAAATCTCTCCAGTTTGTGTTCCTTAAAAGTGTTCGTGTGTCAGCCATGTCTTCTCATCTGAGGCAGTCTTTGTGCCTGAGTTTTTGTGACACTAATTTGAGATACCACAAGTAGTTGAGATACTGTTCTTTTCTCAGCAGACATATTATTCTTTTAACCGAGTAGTTAGAGGTTGACCAGCACCAGGTATACTAGAAGAGTAACTCCCGATAAAACGACACTTCTTCTATGTACCTCTGGAACCTCTTTGTTTTCGACAAAACTCATGATTATAATGATATTTGTTGAATAATTTTAGATCGCTCTTAAATGATTGAGTTTTTTTATCGCGATGTGGATTTGAGGATGCTTTTAATTGGGATCAAAATTTCGAAAAACGTTTAAGAAAACTAATTTTTTACTTGCCAAAGGAAAGTTCTAAGCAGAAGGAACGGACTGATCTAAGTGCTGAAATACAAGACATTTAAAATAAGCTGAGTGTATTTTCTTTGTTTTAGATGAGGTGTACATTATCTAGTGATCACATGGTCAAAATTTTTATTTCATTGAAAAAAATCAGAAAAGTTCACACAGAAACTCAAAAAAAGAGATGCAAGCCAGTGTAGTACGTCGTTTCACTACTATTGCATCTTAACTTACTTCTAGGGAGAGTTAAACCTCAAGCTATTCATGTTTTAAAAACTGCGAAATTTCACTATAAAGTTATGTTTACTCCAAATCTTTCTTTTTGTATGTTGAAAAAAATAATGTACAGATTATTTACTCACATTCTTGCTTGTTTGATGAAATTCTTTCACTTTGTGTGTGATTGAAAATCATTTCTATATTGTTGATACAAAATGATCCCACATACTCGCTATGTTAACAGGATTTCTTTTTCAGATCAAATGGCTGAGTGGCACAGAGATAGAAGTCTCGTGGCGAGTTCTGGTGCACCTTGACCATGATCAGTACTTTGCCATGTACCTCCAGCGTCTGGGACCAGTCTACCCTCATCAGGTACTAGTGAAGTACTAGTTTAAGTACCAAGCACTAGTTTAGGTACTAGAAAAAGTATCAGTTTAGGTAGATACCAGGATAAAGACCAGTTTAGGTATCAGGAAAAACACCTATTCGAGTGCCATGAAAAACATCACTGTAGATAACAGTGAGCTTTAATGAAACGTCCTACATTATAATCCCCAATGCATTGGCAAGTACAGTTCTAACTGTTTTATCCTTTCGAATTAAAGAAAATAGGAACTGCATGTTGTGCTTGTTTAAATTGTCCATGACATACCAGTGCGTGTGCTGCTTGTCTTCATGTTTCATATGACTACGCTATCAAAACTAAGGAATTAAAAATCCGTTTTGAAGTTCGTTACTTTTTGATATACGTTGATTGAATTTCATCTATTTTAATAAATCATAAAATTGATTTCTCAATAAAGGTTTGATGTGCACGTCCTGGAAGCCCTAAAACTAGATCTCTAGTTTCGAACTTTTCTCTGATAGGACATAAGACTGATAGTAAACTGTACGCTTAACGTTTATTTATTAGTTAAGCTTAACGACTGCTTATCGTTTCTAGAGTTCAATATTTCCCAGCTGCGTAACACATTTTTGAGGGTAATTCCGTGTGTGACAATAGCTCACTGATGAAAATAGCGTTGAGCTAAATTCTTGAATTTGATCTGTGCTCTTGCTACGCGCGAAAGTTTGTCTGTTGCTTATGTTGAAAAGGATTTCCTATAATTTGATTTGTTTGTTTGTACTAATTCGCTGCTAAACATATGTGCTTGAAAATTCCGCATCTGGATTAAACAATATTAACTAATGATTCCTGGTACTTCTATGTATTTTGTATTTATTTGATGAAGTGATCTATTATATGAGGCGCTACGAGCCACAAGGGGCCCAGATGCTACCTGCTAATAAATCCGTGTTCTAGGGTGCTGAAATCCCACAGCCAAGCTGCATTGCAGTAATTAACCTACAAAATGAAACCAAGAGTGCATTGATGTACACATAGCTTATTATATTATGGCGATTTCTGTTTTGCAAACTTTGTATGGTAATTTCTCAAAACTGGTTTTTGGCATCTTCGCCCTTGTGGCACGTAAAACTTCATATACAGGTAAAGATTGAACTTTCCGGCCTACACACAGGCTCATTATTACCATATTAAATATAATTGTATCATATTAGTACGTTACTGAATCATATCAATGATTTTTCACCTTTTTTCTAGATCTGGTGTAGTTCGAATTTTAAATTCTAAACCTAGTATTCGGTTTTGAAAAATCTGAGAGACATCACCAGCTTGGTCGACTGGTGAGCGAGTCTGCTTTCGAGCGGGAAGACCCGGGTTCGAATCCCGCTGCCGACATGGTTGACGCGGCTAGAAATACGCCATGGGACTTGGGTAAACAACCGAATAATTATCGAAGTAATTATCCGACCCAAGAATGGGCCAGAAGGTTCGTTCCTATAGCCTCATTCTATTCTATTCTATTTTATTCTAGACAAATAATAATCAAGAATTAGAACTAGGTTTTACTCTTTTACTTCATTGTATCACTAAAAATACCGCAACTGTGATCTGTTCGACATCTTTTGTGAATACCTACATTCATAAATAGTGTCCATAACCTAAACTTCATAATTCCATGAGAGTACTAAAAAATGTTCATTATTCTAGCTTTTGCATGCATGCTTCACTGCGTTCACTGAGAAACTATCAATAGACAAAGTTTCTGAAAAACTTGCAATTTTAATCTCGCCTCTCCCTCATGACTAGCTGCATCTGATAACTTGTGCTGTGAAATACTCCAACTTTTGCTGCAACAAAAAATGTGGCTGACTTAAATTGAACGATTTGGAGGAGTGGTACAAGCCAATATTTTTCCATTACGGAACTATTACTTGTGAATTTCGAGGTAGAGTTTTTAGACTTTCTTCTTGGTAATATATGACGTCGAACCCTCTTTGGCCCTGCTGTCTTGCCATTCTTGGTGACGAGCAAAGCTTGGCAAGTCGCTGATTTTGACACACCAAAGACATAGTTCGCGAAGTTTCTTTGCTTTTCAGTGGGGGGAGAGGATGGTCTTTTAACGAAGTTTGCGGATCATCATTCGCCACTAAACTGAGAAACTTCCTTAACTAGAAATGACGAGCTTATTTGACTACTTCCTTTTTGTGATAAAAACGAGCGTGTGTACCATTGTGTGCATTTATTTCCTTGTAGGGTCGCGCTAAATTAAGTTGTAATACATTTAATTCATAAATAAGCATCGCAGAATGTATTTGGTATAACCTGTACATTTTGGAAGTATTAATCTTGCCACTTAGCGCTTTGTTTCTGCTTCAATCAAACTTGCTGATGCTCAACTCGAACTTTCGTTCTCAACGGGAAGTTTAAATGAACCGAGTGTAATTGAGACTAAGAATTCTGAAGCACTGCCATGACTGAAATTTAACTACATTAAATAAGAAATATCGTGAATTAAGTCGAAAACATTCGATGCGCATTCAAAGCAAAAATCATGCATGGATTTGCGTACGAAAAATAAAGCAAGACATCGAAACACAAGGTTCGTATGGTCACTAGTTCACTAATTCTAATATTTAATAAAACAAGTGCCGATTCCCTGATGAATTTACTCTGGGTATTCCGTCTCATAAATTCAAAAACAAGATAAATAATGGTTTTTAAGTATAATATTTAACCTTGTCATAAAGTGCTGATATGCAAGAGAAAATTTCAGTTCGAATCAGTATCAAAAAAATAACACAGCATGAAAGAATAGACTGACGAGAGGCAGTACGAGCAGCTCTTGGTTGGTGAACGAAGATGTTAATTTTTAGAGCAGAAATAATTTTTTTATATGTACATGCTCTTGAAATTTAGGTGTAATTTGAAAATGTCGTGATTTTGGCAGAGGATTTTGAGACCTCAATTAGATTGTGTTGGCACTTCTAGCAATTGCAATTTCTCTGTTTGATTCGGATTTATTGCAGCAGTTGACGAAGACTGACACTTCGCGCGAATCACAAGCTGATAACCTTTGTTGGAATATCACAGTACATTTTTCACTGTCTCTCTACCGTTAATGACAGAGTGGCTCAAGTTTCATAGCCTTGTTGATGTTTGACAACAAATTCCTTGGCAGATTTTTAAGTAGGAGTGAAACTGGTTATATTGAATAATTCTTCGAAGTGGCTTCCAATATTAACACGTCCAGATGTTACTTTGGGAGCGCTTAGGTATCAGAGAGTTGTTGACTTTTAAAGCGCTCAGTAGAAAGTGATCGACCAGGTCGGTCAACCGCCTTATATAGGCGTTCGACCGGCTCAGTCGCCTGTCCTGGTTCACTCGTTGGTCGACGTGGAGTACCCGCCTGCTCTTCAGTAGAGCTACGAAATAGAACATCATATGAGGCGTATAGTGACGTAAGCGCCACAGAGAAAAACGCAGTCAAAGTTTTGCGTTGTTCGGAATGCGATATGTCTGCAATGAATTAAGTTAGAAAGCTAGGATTGATCGTAAAATGACCGTGAGCATGTCTACTATCATGCTACCTATGTGAAAAAAATTAAGTTATGTTTGCATTCTGAAATATGAAACGATGATTGCGTCTTTCTCCAATTAAAATTCATACTGTACAATAAATTGATGTACCACATTCCATAGAAGTAAAATAACACCTCGAAAACCCATAAAGAGACCCCCAAAGGTATTGTCTGTTACTTTATACACCAAGGTAAGTATCTTTAAAAAAAGGTAGAGGTCGGGTATAAACACTGACAGTAACATAACATGGCCTCCGCCCGGGCTTGGTCGGCCTGGTTGTGTCTGTGTGGCGCTTCAGTCAAGCTGCGACTCATTCTCTAGTTCGCTGAAGCTCCACGTCGCTTGCAACGTATTGTAATCTTCTTTACACGGATTTTAGACCTTACTGCGCGCCTCGATTTTATTCTCCCACGGCTTCCCCGAATAGATGACGTCGACACGCAGATAGTGGTATAAAAATTCCAATTTTGCCTAGAGTGTCGCTTACGTCACAATGTTACTATACGTTTCATATACGCTGTATATAAATTTTCTGTCTTGTTCGCTTATTAGTTGTCTTGAGGCGTCGGCTTACCGTATGCTATTGCTACGAGTTGGAGTTTGTGGTGTGTTTCGCCACAAGTCCTAAACAAAGCCTCATGCAGTACGTCATAGCTCAGAACACGTGCGTTGCAGATAGAGAAGACCCAGTCTGTTGGAGAGCTACGGGCCGGGCAGTGGAATAGACTTGTGACGGCGACACGGGCCCGTGTGACAGGCCTATGCACGGGCCACCGCTACAGGGTAGACGTACAGCTTTGCACGCCCTTCTTCTGCACGCTGCCCACCGCTTCTACCCAGTTTTTGGCACTGAATGCAGGTCAGAGTATGCACTATTTATTCACCTTCGTGTGTTTGTTAAATTATTTTCCTTAAATCTAATTTCCTTAAATTCAAAGATACTCTCACTACCATCGTGTTCACAACGCGCAAAGTTCACTTTGCTGTCTGTGAATACGATGGCTAGTAGCGGTACCCAGAGTCACTTTCAGTTCATGGAGAGTTCGAAAGGATATGTATGATTCATTACAACTGACCGAACTGTATTATGGATTAGTTATTTAATGACCTGGATTACATATTATGACTGAAAAGTATTATGGGCTATCTGTAAGATGCACCTTTATTATACATATATTATGACTACTGGAAATGTATTATAAGCTACTGATTTGAAGAGGATCTGTAAAATATATTTTTACTGCTCGAAATGTTTTTTATTTTCATGTTTCTACCATATTCTGCATAAAATATTCGTGTCCCAGTATAATTTCTTCTTAATGCTACATGTAATACTCGTATTCAACCATTATGATTTGTGTCTTCGCATGGGACAATAATACTTCAGCATGTTTAACTCAATATTATTATATTTGCGAGCTATTGGTTAGAAAAAATGCTGCCTCTGCATCTCTACTACTGGTGTAGGATGTGGTTTCTCATTGCAAGTTTTTGGGGTGGAATATTTTTACGTGATTTATAAACTGCAACACATTTTAATTTCTCCAAACATTTGATTGTGTCTAAGGAAATCATTGTTCAAAATATTTAAGTTATTTATGTTGAAGATTCATTAGAATAAGGAACAAATTTTTTGCAGCCTCTTTTGGACAGCTATCTGGTATTACGGTAAACGTTTTCTGGTGGCATTCAGGGTAGGGAAAGTACAACTTTCGAAAAGTTAAAGATAATAATAATTTAATCTATGCTGCCATTTATAACGATGATTATGAAAATAGTATTGTATTTCTATCTACAATAATTCATGCTACACTCCACTACGCTAGCGTCAATATTACACTTCACATGAATTACTGCTTTTCATGGATTACCGCTTGTGTGCGCAGTGTCATCACCGCCTCAGGATGTTGTTTGGTCGTCCCTGAGCACATCAGCCATCCTCCTGCGCTGGCGACCGCCACTGCTGTCTAGGGAGCAATTCCAGGACTACCTGATCAGCTACTCCTCCGTGTACAGTGACAAGCAGGTCATCAGGGTGAACGCCTCGCAGCACCAGTACGAGGTACCAAACAGTACCACGTTCACTTCAGAATGAGTTTTTTTTTGGCGTCTAAGAGGCCTTTATCGTGCTTCACCACACCAGTACCATGTGCCGAAGGGAACCGCAATTACTTTCAAATGGTTCTGTTATCGTGGCAATTTATTATGTTATCTCCATAGTAGCGTCTAAAAAAATCAAGCAGAAAAGTATGTTTCGGGAAATAATTTAAGAGTATAAGCTCTCTTCTTATGTTAGAGTTTCTCTTTTTCTTAGTGCACACTTTGAGGAGAAACTCTAACGGAAGACAAAGTCTTATACTTCTTAATGATTTGACAGTACTGACTTTTTCTGCGTCCATTTTCTGGATGCTATACATACGTCAGCTGACTTACATTAACCTTAATTTAACTCATATCTACTAATTTAACCTATATTAGCCCTAATGTATCCTACATGCTTCTTTTGAACAGCTGAAGCAGCTGATTTCGAACACTGCGTACAATGTCTCCATCTCGGCCGTCTCCTCCGACCACGCACTAGGTCAAGCAGCGAACATTACGTTCGTGATCACAGCCTATCTGCAGACCAGCGATATCAACTGGACTTTATACGGTGAGAAATACCTCTCTATATCACATTGAAATGGTGGAAGACTAGGAATTTTTTCATAAAAAAATACAGTTTTCTCGGGCCAAGATAAAATCGGCATCATGAGGATTTTGTTAATTACCTCTATTTGTTCGACGCTATTTTTTGTGTACCCTCTAGCGAAAACTGATCAGAAGAAATAGGCTCCTGAACATTTGAATGATTAAAGCTGTACATTTAGGACTCATTTTTTGTGAAACTTTTTTATATATTTGCTTGTTCTGAAATCGCTGTTTAGAAATTTCTGCTATGGGAATATTGGTTTAGCATCATACATATTTCGTTAAAGAGCAATGTTTCTCATCAAAGTTGTTAATTTTCATGCAGTTCTGATCACGGTGGTGACGGTGGAAGGAGTCGCTTTATTTTTCTACCTCTGCATGCTACACAGGAGAGGTCTTCTCACGGTTAGTTTGGACTCGTATCAAAACATTACATCTTCCATTATTATTTTACTCTAAAATATGTCAAGAATAAATGTGAATAAATAAGACGCACTTCTGTTCAAGTTCCACTCTCACATTGACTTTTTGCGAATGATTTCTAGAAAGGTTTTTGGCTACATGGATATGATTGTTCAATTGATTGTTCAGTTTCAGTATGTTCAACATTTTATACCATTAATGACATTTTTCATGCATCATCCACTCTGATGAATGATGTCACAGTGTGTTATTATATCACATATAAATGTGTTATAAATTATATCACATTTGACTGTACTATTATATCACAGTTGAATGTTATTGTATCACAATTGAATGTTTTGTTATATCACAATTGAATGTGTTATCGTACCATATATGAATGTTTGATCGTATCACATATCATTGTGTTATTATATCACATTTGAATGTGTTATTATACTCGTATCACATTTCCACATCTTTTGCATTTGTCCCTCCCTCCCCAACAGTGTCGTCGTCTGCCCACCCTAGATTCAGCTGCTCTAGAAGTAAAAGTTAATTGTGGTGCTAAGTCTTTTGGTTACAAATAATTGGAGGAACGCATGTTAGTTTTCAATCTTAGTTTCCACTTCGTTTGCAACTGTCATTCATCTTTCTGACACCGAGATTGTGTGCCCTTACCTCGCCCTCCAGTACCGTTAGTGGAGAATTGTGATGAGTAGCGGGGAGGATAGGCGGTGATCTCAATTCTCGTACTTCTATGGAGAAAGTTCGATTCAATATCTTGATAGCTGCATTCCTAACATTATGCTGACTGTAGATACTCATAATTTTTTCCAATAGTGTATACCTTCTTTGCTCATATATTTTGCCTTCAAATAATACTCTGGATTTCGGTAAAATAAGTACAAAGAAAATTTCGAATATACATAATCTGTTTTTAGAAGGTGCCTGAAGTTTTCTTTTATTGTGCGAGGTATTGTGGGTTGGATGCTTAATTTATATTTTTATTCTCATCATGCACATTTGTTTTCATTATTAATCACACAAAATTTGTCTCACTCTTTACAAGTCGTGACAGTTTTTCTACGCTGTTATTAGAACTTCAGTTTGCATGTCTGAACTTTCAATTTTACTATTTAAATCTTCTAGAATCCTAAATCTTGAAAAACGTCTTTTTGTATCGCATTTTCAACAGACTCAGCGACTCTCTATGATCTTTTCTGGGCGTAAGAAGCCAATTGCTGGAACTGCATTGTCCTCCAGTCATGACCATCAGCTTCCAAGCAGACACTGCTGTTCCTGTAAGGGTATCATCATGCCTAATGGCAGCAACTCCTTCAGCAAAAACAGTATTGAATGGGACTATCCTTTAGATTCAAAAGTGAGTTGTCTGTGACTTATTGATAAGGCCTTGAAATATATTGTCATTATTTCATGCAAGGTAATCAACGTAAGGATTTTCAAAAATTACAAACTGCAGAGGTTACTTACTTTTATTTTAGCAGCATTACCTTGATGTATCTTGCCCCAAAACTGAAAACAGTCACAAAGCTCGCTACAGTCACTAATGAAGAGAATATTCATCCCACGCCATTAGTGATTTAGCAATAATCGTTTACAGTGCTACTTAGATATTATAAAGTGTATAATTATTTTTCAAGCAAAAGACTGAAAGTACCGTACAGTTTGATCATCACATGAAAAAGTGCTTATTAACTCGAATTACTTATCTCTTCGAGTGTAGTCCATATGTTAATTTTTTTGATCGTAATGTACTCCTGTTAAAAATTAATTGCAACACCTTACTGGGGCTCAATGTTTACGTAATAGTTACGTAAACTAACACAGCTAAGTGAGACGACTCCATGTTTGTTTCGTTGTGTAATCAATTTTTGTGTGATGAGATTTGCGATTCTATAAATTAGAAATAAATTACACTAGAAATGTTACAGAAGTGCCATTGGAAAAACTCTGATTGATGGTATTCCGAAGAAGAGAAGAAGGGCAGATGTAGTGGCTAGTTCTCGAATAAAGTTAAAACGAAAATGTTTATGTGGTCTTGTTGGATCTATTGTGAAAATAATTAGCGAATACTTGGCTAAGTGGGGGATAAATATAGTAGTGAGAAGTTAGTGCAGAAAAAAGCTTCTGGAAATTTTATGAATGGATTAGGGGCTGTGAAAATACGATATGCATTAGGGGGTTCGTAAGGGCGTGCGCTGGAAACAGTAATGAATATAAAGTATGAAGGTATCTGCAATTTTTTGATGTAATATTAATAATATTCCTGATCGACCTTGACAGTGTCAGATGATATTGTAGTAAAACAATAAGGAATTTCTGGTCCTTCTGATAAATTCACACACCGTGTCTCACACTCATGATTTAATATGTATTTCTTTCGGTTCGGAATTGGTGTTATTACTTTAGGCATGAAAATAAGATTTTCTGCTTAAATACGGGTAAAAATGAGAGTTTATTAATTCTGTGGTTTAGCAGAAATAATCATCTGCTAATTATTGTACGCATAGATGTCGCTTTTACACTGTATCAAAGCATTGGGACAAATACTTGGGCTTCTTGAAAATGCTTGTGGGACATATACACATGTGCTTCTTTCATGACATGATGTTGATCTGCATGCTATTCATGACTGTTAATTGTAGAAATCAATGCTCAGTTTTTCACAGAGATAAGATCCATTCTTGAAAGTTTCTGTCGGCTTTAAAGGTTCCATCTAAACAATTTTCGGCATAATCAGAAGTGGGACCTGCATGTGGTGTCTTCCCCTTTGTCGGAATTAAAACGTTTTTTGCCCCGAATGTACAACATATAAACTATTTTTCAAAAGTTTTTCATTCTACAACTCAAAAATGCATACGTAATTAAATGATATGTATATATATATATATATATATATATATATATATATATATATATATATATATATATATATATATATATATATATATATCAATAATCACGTCAAAATTATAACCAAGACATATTCACGTTTATTGGTATCGCAAACTGCATCCGTATTGACGTATCGTACAGGGCTGCGCTAAAGATTAGACAGTGAATCCGAACTGGGATACGTCCGCGTGTTCACTGTGAACGCAGATTGTGTTAGAGAACGAACTGGTTCTGGAGTTAGAGAGAATGCATCTTTCGGAACATGTTGAAGGTTGGATGACAAACTACTCGTATTGCTCGTGATTTTGAGATACTCGTACGTTAAAGTATGACACTTGATTGATTCAGAGCACCTAGGTTGTTTCTGTTTACCCAGCAGGTTCTCCGGGGGAAACTCAGGAGCGTGGGGCAGGCTTGGGCAGGGGGGGATAGGAGGAGGGAAATAGGTTAAGAGTGGAGGGACAGTGTAAAGGAAAGTTGCCGTCGACACCGGGTCCAGCCAGAGATCCAGAGGGGTGAGGTGGGTATGGGTGTCGGGACAGCTGAAGAGGTGACTGGTGGTCTAGTCCGCCATTCCGTAGGCTGGGCACGTGGGATCCTGCGCTGGTCCTTTTTGAGCCAGGTATGAGTTTAGGGCTCTGCTATGACCTGATTGAAGTTGGGAGAGGAGATTATGGGTGGATTTATGAAGGGATTGTTCTTGTTCAGAAATGGGTGGGAGTGACAGTTGGAGGACCCTGTTGGGGTCCGCTGCAGTGATGGCCTGTTGAACTGCTGTAGTGTGGAGGGAGTTTAGGGATTGCCTATACGTGATGGGAAGGCACTCCCCGTCTGGATATAGAAGGTGGGCTATGCAGGGTAAGAAGCGGAATTGGAGGGTATGTTAGATGCTGCGTAAGGTTGGGTGGCTGTGGGGTAGTTGGGGTGATGAGAGCGGAGGAAGCTAAGGAGGTACTGACCACAGAGGAGGGAGAAGTGGTCAGCTACAGGGAGGACCCTTGTCTCCCTGTGAAGGTGCGAGACTGAAGCTGTTTTGTGAGTTCCGATGGTTATTCAAAGGGTGGCGTTTTGGATTAGTTGGAGTTTTGCTATAGATGAAGGAGAAGCGTTTGGGAACCAGATGGGAGGTGTGTAAGTAACTATTGAGTTTATTAGGGCTTTGTATGTTATAGTGATAGTTTCTTCTTGCTAGTCCCAGGAGGAACTAGAGAGGGATTTGAGGATGTTGAGTCTATTGCGGGCCCTCTCACATATTGTGCTTTATGTCAGGGGTGAAGGTAAAATGGGGTCGAAGGTGATTCCTAGGATCTTGGAGGACCGACAGTGTGCTAGGTCGGTCCCCTCCCAGATGACATGTGATGGGATTGGTGGGTGTCGGAGGTGAAAAGGGAGGATTAGGATTTGGCTATTGATGATGTAAGGGTTTTGCGCTGGGCCCATGTGGCGACATCGGAGGACTGGGCAGAGAAGATGGCCGAGGCGTCGAGGATTTTAACTCTTTTGACTATTGCTGTAAAGTTGTCTGCGTAGGAAGAGATGAGAGGTGCAGTGGAAGGATAGTCGAAGGCAAATAGATTGAAAAGTGCTAGGAGATATGACGAAACCCTGGGGGACGCCCGCTAGGACGGTTCTGTTGGAGGAGAGGTGGTGGTTGTAGGAGTATTTGGCTGATTTGCCCCTGAGGTAGCAGACCAGCCAGTGAACTATGTGGTGGTTGAGGGGGAGAGGGGAGATTTGGGAAATGACTTGAGGGTGGGGACGGTGTCAAAAGCTCTGGAGAAGTCTATCGTCGTGATAGTTGTGCGGAGAGATGGGCGATGCCGGTTGAAACCTGCAGCTATTGTGTAACTTAGGAGGAGTAGGATGGAGGTGGTGCAGTGAAGGGGGTGAAAACCGTGTTGGGAGTCGGAGAGAGGTATGGCTACAGTTAGGTGCGGAAGAAGTAGACGTTCCAGCACTTTGACGGCAGGACAGATGAATGAGACCTGGCGGTAAGAAGAGCTGAGTGAGAGGGGTTTGCCAGGTTTGGGAATGGTGATGATAATTGCTGTCTTCCAGATGGAAGAGATGGTGGCTTGGAAGAGGCAGAAGGTGTTGGTTAGATATGTTATGCCTGAGGGGCGAATGTGGAGTATAGCAAGATTGTCCGGACCGGTTGCGGAGGAAGTGCCGGACTTTTTGATGGCATCCCTTGTTTGGTCGTCGGTGAATGGAGGATATATGTACATGTTCATATTTAGCATATAGGTGCACACCTCATGTTCCTTCTTACGCTCTACAAGATTACATGACGGATTTTTACAGATGATTCATGATTAGGGTGGTCCTTATTTTTTCATAAATTCAAAGGGTCCCGGGTTTTTCAAATGTTCGTTTTGCGTTAGAATCACTGTATATTTGAGCGTATGTTGGAATTGGCCAGTACTGTTCGAATAATTGTCTGATCTCTTACATAATGAAAATTCAGTTTTTTACCTCCAAACGAACCTTTGAAAACCCTAGAACCCTTTAAATTGATGAAAAAATAAGGACCGTCCTACTGATGATGTTTGCCAGTCGCTAACTTCACTAGTTTCAGGAGACTGACCACCAGTATGGACGTGGTTCTATGGTTGTATTGTGATATGAAAGAGTAAAATGAGTCTATGCTTGTGTCAACATCGTTTGTGATTTATCTTTATTGTTATGCAGGGACCGCAGTCGTCACCAGTAGGATGTCGGCCATCACCTTGGGGAGATGCCCGTCGATCTAACGTGAGGCCTCATAACCTTAAATCTTTAACCTATAAAATAAGTTTTGTATGAGTAGCAAATTTTTATGGTCGAAGGATTCTCGTGTGTTGAGAAATTTGAAACGTAGAATAATGTGTTTACTATTTTGAAGATTTGTATGATTTTATAAGCAATCATCAGTTAGTTCATAAAAGGACCCACTTGGTATGATAAATTGTATTAATAGAGATTTTCAGAGAGAAAAAATAATGTGTAAAATCATGCGAGTTGTTTTTAACTTTACTGTCATACTCGAACACACGTGTGAGACATCAAGCATCACATCAAGTGCAAATATACGTACATGCATGCATGTACGTATATTTGCACTTGATTTTTCTTCGTTAAGTGAAGATACAGTGGATGAGAATAAAAGAGTGAGCGGACTTTAAGTCATCACAAAAGTTTGTCAAATGCTAATGCTTGTTTCATCAAACTTTGCTAGCTACACGCCATCACCAATGGCATCAGTAAATACGAGTATATGTATTATACTATGACAGGGGCTTTCCATCACAAATGATTTTTCCTGACTTGATACTTAGCGTTAGTAAACGATGATTTTCTTTGTTTGAATAATGATTAGGTACCTAATGCATAACGATTTCTCGGTGTGTTTTCATGCAGGAAAGAGGTATGCTAAGTTTGTATTAATTATCGCTATTAGGACAATTTTCGGTGAAACTCAAAATTAATCCAGCCATAAATAGCCCAATTAGTGGCCTTTTCATTCTTTTGCATTTGAATTTGTAAATGTGATTAGTAGGTCGACAATTGCTGTAGCATGTAGGTTACCGAAATACAGTTTTTTCTGTTTTGTTTCTTCTGGTGATAATATTTTGTGTGTTGTTTTACGCACAATATTCTTGTGCTTAAAAAATAAGGAATTATGTTAAACTCGGAGACAATTCATGTTAAGTAGAAATAGGATAAATTGTGAATAATTGAAATGTCAATGAACAATAGGTATGTCGATGGTAGCGCGGGTACGAAACAAAGAAAAAGTTCACTGTCATAGTGATAAATACCGGAATTTATTTTAGTATGACTGTTTTTACCCGTGATTTCTTAATACTGGTAGTACTTACATATTCATATGGATATGTCTGATACAATGTTGAAAATATTTACCTTATCTTAACAACTTGGCAGATGAGATCTTCCAAATCATACCCTTTGAAGTCTGTCCACGTGCCCGGTGACGCAGTATACGCACGTACTTCCACAGGAGATACGGATGATGACGAGGAAGCGCAAAAAGACTTGCTTGAAGTGGAGGTACACTCTGAGAAAATTTATCCTGCTATCACTCAATCAAAAACTCCCATGTCTCCAAATCACCTTCCATTGAACCTCGAGCGCCACGTTGCATCAAATGGGCATGCGAATGGAGTCGTCGAGACTTCCAGAAAAGAACAACTGCAATCAAAAAAGGTTAATGGGTTTTGCCGACCACAGCTGAACAGGAATGATGTCAGAAATGGCACAAATGACCGATTCATGACAAATGGCAAACCTTGTCAGTCTTTTGAACTTACTTCCTCAGCTGCTGTATTAGATGATGACACGAGTATGATGAAAGACGTGTTGAATCATCATAGCAACGGCCTTGCGTTCAAACCCATGGTCCAACTTTCCCGGGCTACTGCTACCGAATCTCTGTGTTGAACATCTTCCAAATCTGGTGAGAGTGAAGTATGTATGCGTACAAGCTTATTGATATTTCGTTTTTTACTTTGGAAACATTTCGTTGACTGTTTCCTAAGTTCTACTCTAAGTTCTAAGTTCTACCGTTTTTAACATTCTCAGAACTCAATCACGAAACTGATTCCACTTACAAACCACCGAAAAATAACTAATGATCGTTGCAGGAGTATTTCAGGGGCCTAACTTTATTATTAGAAAGCCCTGACATTTCTTCATTTTCGTTCATACGTGGAAGACTGGCCTAATGTATGTGCAACCAATTTATTGCTTGAGTGAGTATTTTTAATTCCAGTACCTCTCTTCTTCTCTCTACTACATTTTACAGTTATTATTGGTTTTAAATAACCTGTAACTGTTGAGAAATATTCACTGCAAGTGTGGTGTTAGAATTCTATAAAAACATATTCTTTTGCAGGTCCTTTTATGGTTCATTAACTTGCGTTGCATTTAGGATAGACCAATCCTGATTTTATTAACATTTGTTTTTAATATCGTTTCAATGATTTTATTCTACCTTTTAAAATAACTATTTTACGCATTAAATCTTACTAAAATACTTGTAAAACATGGTCTCAGTCTAATAGCATTTATTACCACTTGCAGTGAAGACCTCTATTTGTTACAGAGTTCATAGCAGTAACAACGTTTGTTTACTGTCTCAGTTCTGAAGCAAGACCAGTCTTTATCCAAAGATAAGAAACATTATTGACACTTTATTTTCTCCATCATAGCTCTGAGGCTTAACCTCTGTATTTGTTGGAGAAAGTGACCTTTACATTTAAATCTATTAGTCATTTTTGGTGCTACTCAACAATCTCAGGTGTTCTTTATGACAGTTGCTCTCATTACTAAAAAGTAGAAAGAAGTTTTGCTTCTCATTGATGAATGCCCAAATAACGGAAATTTAATATTGTCTGGTAAAAACTGTTTCAAGTATATACTCTTCTTCTATAAATGGAAGATAAAAGCTAACTGATTTACCTGATCAAACTTTAATAACTATTTTTCATATTTTTTAAGGTATACGTATGTTTCTTACTATCGAAACATATTTGTTCAAAGGAGCTCTTTTCTCCAGAACCATATTAGGCTTCATATATATATATATATATATATATACATATATATATTTAAAACTACCTTAAACTTTTCGTTCTCTGACCAATTTCCATCGAGTTCATGACGTCCAAATCTAAAAAAGTTTTCTTAGCGGAGTGCGATTTACTTCGATTCATAATCTATGGCTTCGCTTACGAGGACTTGATGTCATATGTGCTCTTTTGAGTTGTAAAATTGATGAAACGATACTTCTGGGGACCCAAACATACTTTCCAGTCAAGAATTACCTGACTAATAGTATTGATAACGACTACTAAAATGGTTTGTATCAGCAATGTCTTTTGAACTTTCTCTAATCGTTATTAGCATGTCTGTGATTGTTATTATATATTTAAAATCAGCATTGGCTTCAATTTTGATACACGTATCGACCATAACTTTGAGATAAGCGTCTGCCATAATTAACGTCTTAGCACTGCTTGTGGTCTTAGTTTCATCATCGATAAATAATTTGGGATCAGCGGCAGCTACGATTTTGTTATCAGGTGCGTCGCTGGCTATGACTTTGATGAGATTATTTTTAACCAGGAATTTGATGACCCAGGACCAGCAGTACCAAGTTTTTTTGACATGAATGAAATAGATACAAACTGCGAGATAAGCCGTGCTCTATTATAGCAATCTACAGAAATAGTTTTATCTTAGTCGCAGCTTTTATACTACCTCAATTTTTTCAGTCTCTCTCTATGAAAATGCTGTAATAAAGGAGCTACGTTGGCACAAACATGTTTGAGGCTTGAAGGTTAAATATTAACTGGTGCAAATTTTTTTAATAGTTCTTAAGTTATCATAAATATAGAAAAGAACGTTCTTAACATAGTGTAACTTCCATCCAAAACTTAGCTCGATTTCTTGCTTGAATACAATTAGTGTTTAAAAGTAGCTTTTGTGTCAAAACAAAATCTCGTTAAATGTGAAACTGCAGGATGACATTGTTCTATGTGCTTTACTGAGGTAACTGTAATGATTCTATGATAATAATATGCCGAACACGCCTATCTTTTTCATAGATTTGAAAAAGTTATTCTTGGCTTACTCTAAACATTGCTCCAATCTCTCTCTCTTCCTATAAAACGAGTGGATATTGCATCGAAGTTCAATGTTCTGTCATCATGATATTGATAAACCTTCATATCGAACTGTGCTCGCTCAGTTTTGGAATGGTACTATTCTGTAGAGTGCACCAGGGTAAAGCAGGTTTTCCTTCTTTCTAGCCAATGTCAGAGATATCATTGGAGGAGACTGCCGTTCCGGCAGCTCTAAAAGAGGGCCACTTTTGTAACATTGTGCATTGATGATATAAATGATTCAATTAAAAAACATTTAAGGGAAAAAATGGCAAAATGAAAAACTAAACATTTGGAGGCTCTAAATGTATTTTGTACAAAAAATGATACGTTGAGAGCTGCTGCTAGTTTCAGTTTGACTCCAAGTTAAAGACAGATTAAGAATTGCGACTGACTTCTCTGAGGATGTCTTTTCTTTCCTGGGTGTGAAATCTTCTTAGTCAGTCGTGGCTTAGAAGTAGTTTATCCATGTCAAAAGTTTAGAAGAAATTTTTACAATGTTCGTACTATTGTATTAGGATTCCTATTTTTACGAGTTATATTATCTAGTTTGAGTTTAGCGCTTCATTGTAATTCTGCATAACGGCCAGGTTACTTTTAACATCTATCATTTTCACACTCATGTCTCCACGTGGGCATTCAATATAGAAAAACATCGTTGAGCTCTGAGGAAGGATTCCAATGCTCATTCTAGCCTGACTCCTGTAGTTTATCTTAGTCAGGCTTGTAAACTTCTCAGGATGATGTTACCTTTTTGATCATACGTGTTGAAGGGAAGTACGGATCATATTTACCTTGTAAACCCGTGTACAATATTTTCATTTTACTCGAGACCGAAAGAAGTTTTGCGTACAGTTTTTATTAACGAGTTCTAGGGTAAGTTTGCAAACGAGTTTCACATTCTGATGCATGTTAAGGAATGGTTGAGAACAATAGCTATCTTCTGTTTCGCTTGAGTTCATCAGTCTAAATTACGATCAATTGACTGTGGCAGAAGCAAACGGTTGCCTTATTCTTTTAAACTTATCTTCACAACCATGTGCCCTTAAACTATTTGTTCACGAGAAAAGCTATGTTCGGAGCTCTCTTGCTAAAACAACGGACTGCTATTCCGTGGTGTGATAATAGAAAATAGATTTTACTTGCTTCCGTAATTAAAAATAAAGGTTAAAAAAGTCTTGAACTGAAAATTTAGTTGTATTTTTCTTTGAAAGCACTCTTTCCCTACTTTTTAATTATCTTACTTGGGGCCGTTTTACTTTAACGTTCAATAAAATCATGTCCTGGAATGTTGCTTACCTTCATGAATTTTGAACTTATAGTAAAAAATATGATTAGCAATTTTTCAAAATCAATAGGAAATCGAGAACGTATGGATTTTTCTCCATGTACACTTATTCCCTATAAGTGTACATGGAGAAAAATCCATACGTTTTCGATTTCCTATTGATTTTGAAAAATTGGTGATCACATTTGTTACCGTGTATTAATTTTATTCAATTGCGTTGTGTTCGTTCACTACCCAAACGTTGCAGTTTCTTTAATTGATACTCGAAAAAATATTTGCATTGTATGAAACCTGGCATCAAAACACTGGACGACCTGATATTTCTTGTGTTTGAAAAGTAGTACAATATCAGACTCGAGGCAAATATTCCATGCTTTCAAGCCTACTTCTTTATGAATATCCGATTTTCTAAAGAATGATTACGCATGACCGCACAGGAATATTTCTAACGTTTGAGATTTTGAAGCAGTGTTTCAAAGAAATATGTAACTATTGATACTGAAAACACATGTGGTAAATGTGTCTTCATTTCAAAGAATTTTTGTATTTTACTCCATCTGAACGTTCATTATATTTCTCTTTTTATTCTATGAAGTAATTCGAGCTTTGAATTTCCCATGAATTTAATAGTTTTTATTTTACTGGAACACTAGAAGAAACAGTGCTCTAATATGACCTTGAAAATCAAAATTACTGTCTTTGAATGTGTCAGTATGTATTTTTACGAACGTAAATATTAAAATAGAAATCAAGTAATTTTGGAAAAAGAAAGAGATTCAATTAAGAGGAATTCTTTTAATTGTTTGTTGAAGAATTCTAAGGCTGAAAACATATTCATCAGGCTTCACATAGTACGAGATAATGACTTTTGTTCATTTAAACTTCAAATAATTGAGATTCGACCTTTTGAATGTATTACGATGCAACCTTCACAGATACTAATGGTCTCGTCCAATGAAGAACGACCTTTTAGAAATCTTCAAATTTAGCCGTCAAGCTGCGTTGTGGGTTAGCATTTAGTCTTTAAACAAAGTTTAGATTTTAGACAAACTTTCTGTTCATGATTGCATAATGAATACATGAATAATCAAAGAAAGAACCAATATGGTTCTCAATCAAGCCCAAATAAGGATGTATATTTAAATAGTACGTAGAATATGTTGTAGATTTACTTTCGCTCTAAGTTAATTTTTCTACTTTTGCAGAGTGTGTAGAAAATGTTGTGCTTGCTGTGAATGTTCATTTCATTTCTGCTTTAGCGTCTGTTGGTCTTACTTACGTAATTGTTGTGAAGTTTAATTGGCCGTTTGTACATTTAAATATTCCACGATGTTATACATATTTTATTCATATCTTCAAGTAGGTTTAAATAGTTGTTACGTGTACATGAAGATTAAAATTATTGTAATAAGCTGATTATGGGTTGTGTTTATTGAGAACTAAGTCAATCTAATTGATGTCTACTTTTAGGAAAGTTTTAATTCGAGCTAAGAGACTTGAGTAAGGATAAACAAATGAGATATTCCTATAGTAGCTTTTGCAATTTACTGAACGTTATTCTGATTGCCGAATTTTTTGACGACTACAGTTAAAAGTGTTTTGTTTGAATCATCGTCGAAACAAAGATACGTTCATAAATTTGATCGCTATTCAAAGCTGCAAGTTCTAATGATAATTTTGCACCCAAATACAAAGCTGCGGGAGCCATTGCTAGGCGACAATTTTCTAGCCGAATTTAAAATTTCAAGTTGTAATGATAATCTACTACACCATTTTAAAGCTGTATGTTCCAATGATAATTTATACTCCATTGAAACTGCACGTTTTCAGTGGGGATTGAGGATCAGACCACTCAGCGCGCCGACAACTAAGTAGTTTGTTCAGTAGTCCAGCGGGAATCCTGGTGCAGGCGAGGAAAATTTTGTATTATTTCAGCAATATTTTGAAACTAAAAAGTTTCCCCGTAAATAATCTGAGTCAGTTCGTAGTTTATCGTGATGAATGAAAGTCCGATATAATTAAGCCAGAACTAGCGCTTCCTTCGTTCATTTTCACATCCTTCGTGTCCTATCCAGCTGCACCGCTCTTGTTTGACCTCTATTGCTACTGTCCTACATTTGTCCTGCTTTTCTTAATACCTTTGTTTGTTCTTTTCCTGTCCTTTACTTGCCACCCTAATTGTTTTTTTTTGTAAGCCGGCGTTTGAGCTGCGCGTGATTGAGCATAAACTCTTCATAGAGAACGTGCATTCTCCAACGAATGGTTTAAGCTGCACATGTACATGGTAAGTTGTCTAAATGTTTGCATGACTTTAGTAGTAATTTTTTTCTGAAATGTTCGACGTTTGCTGTTGTCCGTAATAGTGCTAATTCCTTTTTTGCTATTTTCTGTACACTCGTCGTCAGACCTACGTAAGATTTAGTATTTTGGAACACAACTTTGGATCTTCGGAAAGACAGCGCAGCGTTTTAGAAACAGGATTAACTTTCTTCTAGTTTGAGCAAGTCTGGTCAGATTTCAATGCCTCGCCACCTGCAGGTTTTCGTCTGTCACTATCGGTAATGTGATTTTTTTTTTTTAAAGTATAGCTATTTTCTCTAGATTTATCATTTATTTCACGCTGCACGCAGTGATATTTTATCAACAAGCAGGAAAGTTTAATTCTTTGGACGCCTTCAGAGCTCGTATTACTGATGCCTCATTTGAGGATAAAGTTTGCAGTCCCGCTTTCTTGTTGCATTTGTGATTTACTTGGAGGAAAAATGGTTTTCCACGGTTGAGAACCATGGGAGACCGCAGTATGTATACAAATGTTATTATTCGAAAACATAGGATACAAATGAAAGTGTAACTTAAATTGAAATATTTCAGGAGTAATTTTTCATGCAAACGAATAGTATGTTTGTTTTGTAGAGCAAAATCGACTACCAGTCACTGTTCTTGGCGAGTAAAGTTTACTGACGCAAATTAAAAACCTTGATTTCAAATGTGTATTTTATATAGACTACTATTCTCAGGTCGTTAAGTGTGAAATGACTGATTTTGGACATAAAATTTATGCTACATTGTTTCAGACAAAAATTAATGTAGCCAAATCATAGTATGCACCTACATGATCAACACATTGTTACTACCTTATAGTTAACTTATTTGTGCCGGCAGCAGAGAATTCTGGAGAGCAAGAGCTGATGGTCGTGGTCTACCGCAGGGCTGATTTTCAGGAGTAAAGTCACTAGACCAAAACTCCTCAAAGCATCGACACACAGCGTGTTCATTCACTACATCTACGCTTGTAACCTCAATGATGTTTCTAGATCTCTGTGATGCATTAGTTCCACGACGAAACTCATATTCATTAACAACACGAATTGTTATCTATCCGTTGGTTTGGGAAAATTTATTTGAATGAGAAAACTCATAATTTCATCTGACAGCAAGAAGTACATCTGGAAAAGTAATGCCGTGTTCAATATTGTTAAACAACACTTCAAGATAAAACTTGAAAGTTGACAACTGTCTAGTTGGGTGTGTATGAAAATCAGACAGGTCATTCTTAACGACCTGATGTAACGGTACTTATTAGTGTGAAATGGCTGTGTGTTTCTGTTCTAGCAATTGTGCAGTAGAATAGAAAGTGATGTCATGTTGTTTAGCCTGGACTCTAGTTTGCATGCGTCTATAAATAAATATGTCTATGGAGAACGTTAACTTTTGATGATGTCAATTTTATCATGAGGGATATCTTCATTCGCAGTACTTCAAATTGAGGTATTATTTTACTTTTTTATGCATTTTTAAGTCGGTTTGTAAATCAGTGAATGTGTTTGATGAGCTTTTGGGTAAATAACTTGATATTAATCAACAAGCATGAGAAAATGAGACCTATTTATTCCACATTATTGTAGTTTATTTGTGCTCATATCCGAGGAAAGATTACGTGCAAAGCTACTTAAACTGAACCTGAATTGTGGAGTTGCAGGTTGGCTGTTTGTTGAGGCCTGACTTCAGCAACTCTAAGTTGACACTTTTACGACTGTGTAGCTGGAGGAGCATCTGGACAGCAGTGGAGATAAATACGATGAGTGCGTTAAGATATTAAGGGATCGCTCCAAATTATATAGTAAGTCCACCGCATCACTACGTGTGAATGTTTCAATGCTTGAAATACAGTTGCAGAACAATCATGGGATGATGCTAGGGTTTATTCTAAAATCACTACAATTGAGGAATTATTGGGACTCTATCTTAATCATCTGCAGCCCTTCGCAAAATCTGCCTCCATGAGATGTGTTGGTTGTATATACTCCAGCTATTTGCGCAGTTTGAACTACAGTAATATTTTACTTTGCTTTCGTGATACTGTCTTCTAAGACATACAAATAGTCCAAAGTAAAAAAAGTTATTGTCGGTGTTGAAGTGGATGTGAATAAGCTTCAGCAATTTTCGTGTAGGAATTTAGTTACAAAAAAATTGGACTCAGATTTGAAAAATCATTTCGTTTAAAATGTGCGACGAACTGAGAATTGAAATTAGCTTTTATCATTAAGCAAATGTGCGTAATTTGAGGTATAATCCTGGGTACTTGATTTTTTATTTTAATCGCTATTTGCGAACTGTGATGTGCATTTTTATACTCTTTGTGTATGATAAGTGACAGATTTTTAGATCTTTATTTCTTTCTGTTGACGGGTAGATGGAAATTAATTTCTGTTAAGCATCTTATCCCGAGTAACTGTAGTGTTTCGTTAGCAGTATGTGCCCTTCGAATACTTTCTTTCGACAGAGAAAAAAATGCTTGACTTTCTGTTAACCGTGACGCCCAACTACCCTTACGTTTCATTGTTCTACCAGTGCATTGACAGATTGAAGTCAATGTTTTTATTGAGTCTTGCATAAGTTTAAGGCCAGTAATTTGCTCGTATATCACTGCTGGTTAACAGTCGTAGAAGTTATGATATCGCGTTAAATGTGACGTGTAATTTCACATTTCTTCATCGTGACCTGCAATATCATGAATTATAACATGAATAATTCCCTAGATAATTCATTAACAATTAGTTTAGCTTGTTTAGCTCCAATTAATTACGTAAGTCATTTCAAACATTCTGTTTCTCTTTGAAGAGAAACCTTATTTTTTTAATTGAACTTTTCTATTAGTGATTTGGCTAACAAGCCAGTTCGACTTCAGAGCTTATTTCATACGGACAGCTACACAACTGCTTTCTGGCGAACCAATAGCTTTGTTTTTATAGCGTTCATAAACAACGTTTGGTTGTAAATATTATTGGTTTCATCACCGGACTGGGATTTCTTTTCAATTTAAATCTGCGGGAAAACGTTCTGTTTACTGATCACCCTCATAATTTTTTTATCATGAAAATGGGATTGGATATTTGTTTTGTTCATCACTGATTCGTTTAGCCAATTTCTATTCGCACTCAGATAGACTCTTAAGATTGCCATTTAATTGGTTTTGTTTCGTAAGTTGCTTGGCAAGGCGACAGCTCGTGTATGTATGTCAGGACGCACTGCTGTTTTTTTCTGTATTTCGAATTCACCAACGATTTTAACATCATTTATGTCTTTGGATTAATTTGAGCTAAGTCTTCTATATATTTCAACCACATTTTTTAATTAATTCAAATTTTCACAGTGTTGTAGCGTTTTAAAATTGTGTTATTTCTAATTTCACGCCGTGTCCGGAATATAACTAATGAGTGTTTTACGTCCAGGTTTCAAGAATGTATTTTCTATATTCCTGAATATATGTATTTTAAATATGTATTTTCTATATTCAAAGATTTATTTCGCTACCCAGTGGAAGTCGTCTTACCTGAGAATAATTTTTGTCCAACCTTAACATTTTCTGTTGAAGACAAGTTAGTGTTGACATGCTTGTGACTCTGTGTTCGTGTTTGTGATAGTCATTTTGTGAGCTAATGAATAGGTCGTCTACTTCATAAATAGATTTCTAGTTGTGATTACTAATGAAAAAGCAGATTACATTTCAAGCGATCTAGGAACATTTAATATTAAAATATTGTTCGTAGTGGCAACAAGGTAAATAGCAGATGAGTTTAACAATGCTCAATAGTCCATGTGTAGTTACTTGACAGTGTTTTTAATAACACATTTGTGTGATTGCATTCGGTTGCACGTGAGCTGGGCAAACCTTGTACCTTAAATTCATGAATTGACCTTAAATATTTGTATTCATTATTTCAATGTTTTTTCGCACTCAAACTTGCTCAAACCCGGTTGTTTATGTTCTTTTGTTTAGTGTTATGAATGAATTCATTCAATGTTTTAATTTTTCTTCGTTGTGTATCTATGCTGTATAAGCTTAGTATTTGCTCAATGTGTGTAGCACCATTGTCAAAGAGGCTTTAAGCTTGATTCAAATTTATGTTCACGGATTCACGAAAAATTTAGAAAGTACATAAAGCAAAATGTACTTGTGCTTTTTCTGTTCTAGTGATGATCGTTACACATGATAATCATGTTAATATTCGAGTTAATTATAATAAATTCCTTTTAATTTACTCAGTGAACGTAGTTTTGATCCCATTTTTAGTTCCTAAAGAGGTTCTGTTGGAATTCATTAATACTTCTTTCTCCATCGTAGACTAAGAACAAACCTTTATTTTTAGGAGTAGCTAACTTAACTACCAGGCTGATTTAACAATAGTTCTTTTAGCTGAAACTGTGCACTCCTCCTGTAGTCAAATACTAACCTTTTTTAAATGTACAAGCATACAAAGAAAAGATACATGTATGCAGATTTGGATACTCGATTCTATGTAAATTCAAATTCATTTTTTCTTTATGTACAAGTATTTCAGAAATAGGTGAATTTATTTATTGTTACAGCTGTGTGCTGTTTAGGAGTGCGTGTTTTAATTAGATTCAGATTCTGATATCGCAGAGGCTCTATGTGACGCTGTAGCCAAGAACAATTGAAGCAAGTTTTTGCGTTGCTCATGAACATGTTGTCATGGAATATGCTGACTCGAAAATTTTTGCTGCAGTTAAACGTCTGTTTCAATATAAATATTTCCTTCCTCTGCTTATGCCTAGTTACGTGTTGTAGCTATACACCTTTAAATTTAGGCCTTGTATGATACATTAACCTATCATTAAACATCCATCAAGAAATACCTATACTTTGCACGAGCAACAGCAGAGTAAAAACCCTAAACCTTATTGAATATGAAAGCTCTCAAAGAAAGAGAAGAATGATTCATTGCTAGCCCTCAAGAAATCTTTATGACTGAACACTCTGTCAAAATGTTTCATTTTCCCTGGAATTAAAGTGTTACCCTTATACCTTTTTGCTCTTCAATTGTTGAATTTACTTTAATTAAATCATTATTTTTAAAAGAACTGCTCATTAGCTTCTGTTGTCAAGGCTGCCATTGATTTCATAATAGTTTCTGTTCTTTTCATACATGTGTGGGTAGCTATCGTAAAGTTGAACTAATCCCTTAGTAATGAGTTTTCCATATTATTCTTATTTATTTCTTAAAGTTTTCCAGCATTTGACATGTTCACTGCCACTGTAGAATGACTTTTCTGCAGACAACGACTGCTCGATTAAAACTGATATTGTGTTCTAAATGCTCTACAGAAATATCTGTGTAGTAATTGAGATAGGAAACTAAGTATAAGTAGCTTTTAGTGTTCGTCATCTTTGTATTGTCACTGCCGCTGTTAAAACCTTTCCTAAATCGTTGCTATGATGAAACGTTAAAAGCAGTAGTCTGAATGTCAACTCACAAATTTCAGTTACTCCATTCGACGTATGATAGGGCTATAAATTAAGAATTATATATGTAACCTATTCAATTATCTGTATATATTCCATTCAGTGGAATAAGTAAAAATGATTAAATCTCGATTTGCCTTGTGCTGACGGTTTTATAGAAGCTAGTATGTTCCTGTTGACAATAGTATGCCGTTTCGATAGTAGAGGCTTAAGACAATGAGCTAGCAGTAATCTTAGCGTTCGAGTTCAACAGAGCTCAAAGCAGAAAATGCTGATGCCTTCATTAATTGTTAGTGCTGTGTAGTATGGCAGTACATAGTTATTTGTGTTGGGCACGGAGAATATATTCGGAAGACAGACTTGGTTCAGGCAACTGGCTGGGGAGTCCTCAATCTGAATCAAGTTTCACGGCATTTCCCTTTTATTGTAGGAGTAAAATGGGATGTTCTGAAGACATTATTTGTCATTTTAGTGCATTACTGGGTCTTAATTTTTCAGCGCGAGTGAATTAACGAATCAAAAAAGCTGTCAAGGTTTTTTTGACGAATCCTTGCACTATAGTTGAATTGGCTACTAATACTGTTGAGTGTGCATATAAATCTTTCCAAAATACTTTTCTGTGGTCACTGTCACATGCAGGGTTGGTGCGATTTAAAAAATGATTATGATAGTGTTATCCAGGTTTTGAATAATGATTTAACACGTTGACTCCGAAGTGGTACGTATGTGTACCACTTAGGTTAGGTTCTGTAATTTTTTCAGATCCGTCTAGTGACTCTGCGTACAAAGTGAAGTTTTACACCAATCAGGCAATCTGAGGCAACGTGTTAAGAACTACAATCTAGACGATACTGAGACTGCAAGCTATGTGAGTACGAAAGGATCAAAAGTGGAGTTTTCTGTTGCTTGTCATGCCAGTAAAACTGACGTGTGTAATCGTAGAATCATCATTATTTTTAGTTCTACTGAAAGGTGTAAAGAGACTGGTAACTATGAAGCAGTTGGATCCGTCACGAATTAAAATGAAAACTGTCAGGCATACGATCAATCCCTTCGTAAGAAAAGCTAAAATTTTCAAGCTCTCTCTACATTTGTTTTAGCACCTAAATAACCTTGACACTTCCAACTGCTGGTTGAGCGCTCCAATTCAAACTGTTCAGTCGAGCTCAGATGACAGTGATAGGAAGTCGATGAAAATTAATTCAAGCCCAATTTTATTACCAAAAGTAGACTTAGACCTTCATAATTCTATTTTTACGGCTTGGAAATTGGGCAGCAACCCAAGTATGGACCAATTGGCTCGTTTCTCTTGCCGTAGTCCATCCCAATATAGTACATCTCATTACTGGAACTCGTGTTACTTATCACTGAGCAAATTCTTGTAGTACTGTAGAAAAATTTATTTCATATAAATAGAGAGTGAGAACATCGTTATTAAGTACTAACTTCTAAATAACTATTATAACTTGATTTATTTATGTAGGATTCAATAATGAGGCATTAATGTATCGCATTATTACACTTCCCCTCTATAATGGCGAGGAGCAGAAGGTATGAACATAGTTTTATTTCTCTTTGATTGCCTTGTACCAAGATCCTGCGAGGAAGGACGACTGATCTTCCCTCGTGCCTCTGAAACTTTAGGCTTGTCTGAAATATAGTTTGTCTGTGAAAATAGTTCTGTAGTTTCATCTTCTCTGAAGTTGTATGTCTCGTGTGGTTTTTCTTTTTACAGTTTCCTTAGTGATGTTTATTGTTCTTTTTTGTTTAATCAAGTGTGCTTTTGCTTGGCTTGTTTATTATATGGTTAATTTGTTTCTTTTATTACTATTTATCTACCTAAATTCTTTTAAATCTACTTTTTTCCATGCAACTTCTTTACTGGTTCATCTGAACTGACGTCATTGTATCCTCACTGGTCGTCAAAGGTGTTATTCAGAACTTAATTTTGACTTTCAAACTTCGGTGCTTAAAATCAGTCAAGATGGGGTTCATTTCAAAGAACTGAAAAGACTATTACTTAGAGCTTGTCCTGACAAGTTTTTGGCTAAACATCGGGGAGACTTCAGTGATGTTTTGTGTCATCTGTACCCATCCCTTGCGCTCTCAAGTACCTGAACATCGTGGTTGCACAACAGCTCCGCGGAATTTTCCTTCTCAATGTCAGTGATGTAAAACTCAAGATGCTCATAACCTTTCTCATCAACCCACCAACGACCAATGCCTAAGTCTAGCTTATACAACGTTACAACCTCTGTATCATGTACACAAAGTTTTTGTACCGCCTGAAAAGTCATTGGAATGAGTCTATAAGAATGTGAAAGAAGTTCATGGGATTGATTCTACTTCCTGTTTCCAGTCGAATCAAGGCGTTAATACTAACTGTCTAATACTAAAGAGTGAATGACTGCTTGCTTGAATTATGGGATTATTTTCTTATGCGCCGTGTGGGCTGGCATTTGCACAGGCGAACATCATGCAGTACGTTACATAGGTAGATTTACGGCTGCCACTTGAGTGGTCAGGCTTCCTACCTGAAGAGGCAGACGAGGCAAGCTTCCGGCACGAACCTGAGTAAAAAAGTTTCCGTTCGTCTTTTGAATAGACCGGTTTCTGATTGTCTTTGAATAGCGTTCAGGTGGTCTTTTAAACTTGTAGGAATCCGGTACCAACTTTGAAAAGTAGGCCTAGTTTATACATGCAGTTTTTATTTTAAACCACTTGTTCTTCACGGTTATTTGGTTGATGTGTCCTCATGTATCCTTTCAGCAGAATTCTATTGTTTTGGAGAAAATTCGTATTCGAACTGGCTTTACATTGGTCAAACTCAGAAAATATATTTTACTTTGGACGACAATCTAAGAAACGTATTTACGACAAACTCAGTTCCTCTACAATTTTATGCAACATTGAGGGAAATCATGAAAACTCCCTATTATGCTAGCATATTTTCAATTTTTTATTAGTACAAAAATTGATTTTTCTTACCTCCTTACGTGTTTTTTTCTGATACTTTTCGCTGGGAACATTTTTGGAAACCGAAAGTATCATCATCTTTTTAGTGTCGTCTTAATGTCGGTGGAAAAGTGTAGTTTTTGACTGTGTAAAATAGAACTGTGTAGTCTTTTATTATTAGTGTCGTATATGTTTAGCATAAGTCTTGCCTTGTTTTCTATCATGCGAATCGCATAGGTGGACATGTCGACTTCCAGGTCAGAGGAACAGAAATTTAGTTCGTTATCGATTACATTTTTTCTAAAGGGAGAAATGCAACAGAACCACGTGCTATGTGTTGACTGAGCAAACTGCCGGCAGCGTCTAAACAAGTAAATCAGCAAAGTTTTTTAGCGTTCAATTATTGTTAACTGTAATGCTGTGCTGATACAGACCTTAGGTTTTGCTTTAGCACAATTTTTGAGAGAGGATATTTGGTCAATGTGGTCTCTATAGGGTTTACTGGAGCATACAAATTTGTTGGAATTATTTCTAACATGTAGTTACTCCATCGGGAATATCAAGACCCTATATATGACACGACTCATGAAATTGAAACAGAAGTTAATTTTCTCTAATTAAGTTTTCCTAAATGCTCCTCATTTTTTATAATGTCTTTGACCTCTAAAGGACGCTGTGGAGTATGACTCATGTAGGCCAATTTAATTTTAATTCCTTACAGCCTGAATTTCGATCGAAGTTCAATTTTTGTCGCTGTTGTAAATACACTGACTGGCACTGACTGGCACTGACTGGCACTGACTGGCACTGACTGGCACTGACTGGCACTGACTCTGGTAGCACCGACATTTAAGCCTGTTGCTTGCGCTGTGCTTTCGATCTACAACGAACCAAAAATTAAAAGGATAAATGCAAGCTTTCTAAAAGCTGGAAGATAGTGTCCTGTAGTACTTTTTTATTACTCATGTGGATAAGTGATGTTTGACAAGTTTCGATTTTTTAAGGTAAATGTTGTGCTCATGTATCTACTGTAAAAAACTTATTTGTGCTGATGAAAATTTGGATCATTGTTTGATGCATTAAGCTATGTTTAAAATGTATGAACAATTTTTCATAAGTAAAAGTAGAAGTTTGTCTTTAAGATGTAAGCGTTTTTAATTTTTCAGCAATAATGGATTTGATTAATTTATAATTTTCATCACCGAAAAATAAGTCAAATATTTTATTTGTTATTGCAGGTATGTATTTGTGCGCTTTGCGTAGTTTCGATCAGTCTTAAATTGTTGCCTTTACGAAACCTTTATTTGCTCATCACCAGTGCATGAATTGTAGCTCATGTATGTGATTTATAGATTTTAGGTGTTTATAGTGTCGTTAAAACAATCAAAAATATAAAATAATATATTCTCTTGCATAGTGAAGATTGCTTTGTTCTGGAAAAACTTAACGAAATTTATAAAACAATTTGTGATCTCAATTGGTTTAGTTTCATCTTAAATTCTTTTTGTCTTAAATTTGCTACCTTAGAAAAGAAATTGAATTAACACAAATGATTTTCACACAAACCAGCAGAAACTCGTGAGATTTACTAATCATTCGGTCAAATTATTACGACTTGAGCTTATGCTTCTTCATTGCTCAAACATTAAGGAATAGAGACGTGAAGGAACTTAAGAATTTAATTCAAATTTTATTTTAACAAATAATTGGCTTCCTATTTCATTCTTATAAATCTAAAGATAAAAACGGTTGAAATTCTTTAATCAAATTTTGTCATAACTTAAAAAACGTAGGAAAGGTAAAAAGTAACTTGATGAACATTGCGAAAATGAACAGTTGGTCTCTTGAACATTCAGGAACTGATTCACGCGTCGGTGAAGTTCATGAATGGAAAGTTAATAGAAACTTTTTTTTCAGGAAATGTGCTAGAACTGTTTAAATTCAGTCATCGTACGTTCCTAGCGCTGTCTGCATTTAATTAGACCAATACCTTTATAGTAAGGTATCTTTATTCTTATTTTCTATGCAAAGTATGATGACAACAACATTTGAGTTCTCTTTTTGAATTAGATCACCAAATTTTATAGTGCAACGTCTTTTGTATATTTTTGTCCGAAATTTTGCTGTGTTGAGATTCAAATAAAATGATCGAATCTGAACTGAAAGTACTAGCATATTTGCTTTGATATACCATTAGAATTGTTAGTGTTTTATTCCTGTTTTATAATTTGAGTATTTTTGTTAATAAATGTAACAAAATATGGATTTGAGAATTGAGAATTACTAAGCTATTGATCATTAGAGCTGAGCTTTCACCGCTTCTCATTTGATTTTCAAATCCCGAAAACAATTACCATATTAATTATAATAAATTCGGTCTGTAGTACTGAATTACGGTTCTTTTTTAATAACTTGAATAATAAGATTACTCCGCAAAGTGGGATACAACTTAACATTTTTTACTTATCGCAAATATAAAACATTAGCCGAGTGCGTCAGTAAAACTGTGGAGGTTCTCACAAGAGCAGAATTTTAGATGCATGTCCTTGTCAGCATTCATTTGGAAATAAACGTTTGGTGTAAAAGGCTGCTATCCCAAAATAAGTTTTTTTTTTTTAGAGTAGTTAGCCGTGTGTTTTGTCGAAAATTAAATTGGGCATTGCATTGCTGCTGTTGCTTGTGGCTATTTCGAACACATTTACAATTGAATTACTCTGTTTCATTCTTTGCTTTCCTTTTTTTTAAGTTTCTTAGTGACGAATAAATTCATTATGCTGGCTAGTAAGGACTGTGGCTTACAAGATATTGGAAATTTACGATCTTTCAGTGTTTTCAATCGTCATTTTTAGGTTCACTTGAATGTTTGCCACGATGAAAAACAAATTAACCGTAGGTGTGGTAAATAAATATATTTCGTAATGATGATGGCTGAAAAGGTCAGTCTCGTACAGCCAAGGGGCTTAAATGAGCCAAAATTTTAACAATTTATATAAAAAATAATAGAACGTAACATTCAAGATAAGTCATCGCATGTATGTATGTATGTATGTATAATTGTATTTCGTGTTTTTTACTAATCTTCCAGGCTACTGGAAATTTCAGTCGTTTGCTTTAATGTTTCTGATTCTCCAGCATTTAATTTTACGTCACATTTGAGCAATGCCATCTTCAAAATGTGGCTGAAAAACTTGTATTGATCGGCAGTGAATTGCAACACCCGTGTGCAAAGCAATCAGTATTCCGAGTGCCGTAACTTGAGTCCATATGGTTGCTTGGGGAATGACTTTTCTATGTCATACATCGACCGGTGGGAAGGACCAGCCAATTTGATTCCTTCACGTAAATTCTTAAACGAAATTTTATAAATTTGTTTTGCTATTGCTTCAATAGAGTAGGAAGTGTACACAAGCGTAATCGAAGTGTGTACCACTTCGCAGGCACTCTGTGTTCTGGGGTTATTAATTCTGAAAATTATTCTTTCTAATTTGCGTATAATCTGGGTTCACATAAAGTATCAAACCAAAAATGTGCAGACATTATGAACTTACTGATGTTGTCAATTGTTTAATGACTCCATTTAATAGACAGGAACACATCATTGCTGGAATTTAATTATTATGTAGTTGTGTTACAGATTGTTGTAAAAAATCGTATATGTGTAATGTAGGTTGTGAAATTTCATTATTCGACGTCGCTTAGTTGCTCATATAAGGGTGCTAACTTTCAACATTCATTTTTTGTTTGTATACAGCACGTGATATCATGAATGATTTTACCAGCAACTTTCGTTAAATTTGCTCAGACATTATTAGATGTCTTGCTTCGAGGCTTTGTATAAACTAACTTGCTATTCAAATGTCATCAATTGATACAAATGTGTGATCGTACAAATACATTTTCCATTCTCTATGTACACACTGTATTATTTTCTTCCCTACATTTTCTTCGGGAAAATGTGAACTCTGAAAACGTTGAAGATTCCTTTAATAGAAATCAAGTGACCTTGAAATCTGATACCAGCATGGACGTTCTATAATAAATCCGGAGTGTGTAAATATGCTACGGTATATATTCTATTATAAATACTCGTATGAGTAGCTCTGCAGAATTTCATTATATTCAATGGAACCACAGTGTCCAAATGTATATGTAAAAATCTATTTTGATGTTTGTGATTTAAAGATTCAAAAGCGAAAACTTGTAAAAAGATTTTACAATGTATACAGCCCTAGTTACGTCTTGTGTATCAAATTTCTTCTTATGAATGGATCGTATTTTTATCTTGAAATTCACGATCTGTTATCTTCCGTTATCTCTAAGAACTAAAAAATAAAAAAGCCTACAACTATTTCAAGACCTACGTATAGTAATAATACATACTATAAATATAATTCACTCTAAGCGTGTTGCCACTGCTGTCGGGCCATCGCATTCTGGCAGAGATTAGAAATAATTTGATTCCATGAAAGCTACATGCAACATCTGTATTATTGTCAACTCGCAGCACTATACGGAAATACTGGCTAGACGCACTGTCATCACTGCTCAGTAACTGCTCGTTACAATACTGACGTTGCTGCTCTAGTAGAGACTAGACTTCCGGATGAGGGCTGTTTGACTGAGGATCATGACTGTTACACCTTCTACTGAAACGGTTACTCCGCATAGCAAAACAGGCCACATTGTGTTGGCATCTCAGTTAGAAATTCACTCGTGCGACTGCTCAAGAAAGTATGTATTGGCGTTTTGGTACCTTTGGGGAAAAATGAGGGCTCCCTTTACCAGAGACCATCACGAGACTCTCCAATAGCCACGCTCTCACAATCGAGAATTCTGAAGACTATAAGAACAGCTTCTACGATCAGCTGCATGCAAAACTGCAACGTTTATATTTATCAGACAAGATAGTGGTGATAAAAGACTTCAACGCACGAGTGGGATCTTTTCACCGAGCGGGAGCTCGAGTTGGTGGTCACGACACATACAAATAAATTTAAATTGCCCCCGCCTCCTTTCGTTTTGTTCACAAAACGAGTTCATAACCAACACTACCATCAAGACAAAATATATAAAGGAACCTGGATGTCTCCTCGTTCCGAACGGTGGCATATGCTGGACTACGTGATTGTTAGATGGTGTGATCTGCAGAATAAACGACTGACTCGTGTGATCAGGGTGGACTGACAACCGATTGATATGAAGTTTCTTGTCCTTTTGCATTCAGCTGCTTACAATTAACCGACGTGCAAAGAGAAAACTCTACTGAGTTTTGCTCAAGGTTGAAACAGTGAGACTCTTGATGACGCTGCCTCGGCGCGCCTAGCTGATGCTCCACTCATGAAGATTTTGTTGACCGTATCCAGGGCGGCTGGAATAATTTCTTATAGGCAGTTACCAAGGCAGCGGAGAACGTTCTTGGTTTTGCCAAACGAATACAACAAATACTGGTTTGATAAAAATGAATACGGTATTTATGAATTTCTGATCACAAAACATTGGGCACGGTAGGGTTCTTTGAGCAAACGTTCTTCAGACTAGCTGAGGAGAGAAAAGGTACGTAATAAAGCTGAAGCCCAAAGAAAATTCTGAACCATAGAGAACGAGTGGTGGCTCGGAGTGGTAGTGGATTTTGAGTTTTGTTGGACTCTCGAGGGCGCAAGAATTTTTGACCGCGTAGCTCTTTTGATCTGTTTTACATTGCTGAAAACTAAAATAAAAGATTGATCACGATTCAAAAATGTGTACATTTTTTAAATGTTTTGATACACAAATTTGCTGGTTACGATGCACGTTTAAACTTTTCAGTGTCTGATACAAAGAGCGTCGTCGCAAAGTAGAAGCAGATTGATGTCCCTTGGAGCAGGACCTCATTTCCGCTGGAGGAGAAGGTGTTCTGCTGACGAAGGAGTGGTGTTGTGTTGGCGCTACGGCCGCTAGACTTGCTGCAGCAACTGAGGGACGGTCAACTGTCGGCCGTGACCGTCCTGTGGAGGTACCAGGCTAAGGTGAGGCATGAAGTAAAGGATTGCCTCTTGCACTAAATCGTAGTTCACACGGTCTTTTCTCATTATGCAACTTCTGCACGCATTAAATAAATTTTGTGTATTGGAATAAATTAGTTGAGTCTACAATTTTTTCTTCACTACCTGAGCTTTAAAGTTATCTACAAATTTCTTCACAGCTTTACCTTGTTTCACAGGCCATTCAAGTGACGAAGAGCACTAACTACGTCACACAATTTGTCTCTGAGGCAAAGCTAACCTTAAATTTCGTTTAAAATGAGACGGAGATTTTAGTCAGAGTTGAGGAATGAGAATACGTTATTATGATGGAATGAAATAGAATTTTATCTTATTTCCTACAAATTTTAGAGTGCTGTTAGTGAAATTAGGTACACCAGACGCATTCAGCATTTCATTGCGATTTACAGTTATTATTGAAATCCTTATTATGTGTACAAAATCATTGTAGAATTAAGTTTTTCAGTTTCAAGACGGCACAGCTCTCTTGAACAGGCCATTGGCTGGTCTGGCTGCTCCCTTGATCCTGTTGTATCTTGTGATGTAACAGTCTTGTTAACTAGCTGGAGTAGGATACTGGTTCGATGACAGGAACACCATCGGGATCTTCTAAACACCCATTATTCGTGTGACTCCGCTCGGCCTGATGATATCACTGACAAGCCTACTGTGTATGAGCTTGATATCCCCACATCTTTTCGGGAAGTCTTGAACGCTATGTACGAGCTGAAGAGCCGCAAGTCTCCTGACATTGACATTATTCCCAGCGAGGTGCTCAAACATTGTGGCTGTGCTCTGCGCCAACCTCGCCCCAAGATGATCTTTACAATGCGGGGGAATGAACGGGTGCTGCAGCAGTGGAAGCGTGCTCCAGTGATCTCGATATTCAGGAAAAAAGGACACCAAACACTTTTTTTTGTGGAAATAACAGAGAATTTTCTATCCTGGCTGTCGTTGGGAAAGTTCTTCCCAGGGTGTTGTTACTCCTACTGAATAAGTACATTGTCAAGATACATCAACAAACGAAGTGTGAATTTCCTTGAAAACAGGGCACTATGAATATGATCTCCATTGATAGGCAATTGCAAGAATTTCGTAAACCAAACAATAACCTATGCTTTGCCTTCATAGATCTAACTAAGGCATTTGACAATGTCAACCGGGAGATGCCGTGGCGTGTCATTGTAATTCGAATGTCCTGCCAAGCTCTGACACAAGTCTTTCACGACAGTATGAGGGTAAACGTGATTGTCAGTAGGGAGGAAACCCCATCATTCAAGGTGAAACTTAAGATAAAGCAAGAATGTGCGATTGCCTCCGTCTTATTTAATCTTTCACTTGCTGCAGGCACCGTTTTTTTCCTTGAGCAACTCTCATTTGGGGGTGGAACCAGCATCGTATACCGGCTCAATGGAGCTGTTTTAATTTACGTTGCCTCCAGACAAACGCAAATGTTTTACTCAACCAAGTGTTCGGGTTGCAGTACGCTTACGATTGTGATAAGTGGTCTTATTCACCTGAAAGCTTTCAGGTTTCAGTTGATGTCACATCTACAGTACTCTGGGGCTAGTCATTAATGCAGATGACAGTTAGGTAATGTGCCATTGGTCCGAGTATTTGTGCTATTATGTTGGAGCAAGCTGGTATATCAAGTTTGAAGTACATTTTCCTTGGCAGACAACTGAGATGGCTAGGACCTGTGCTCAGAATGCCCACTGCTCGTCTGTCAACATTCGTTCTTTAAGGGCTGTCAGTGAAAGGGGGAACAATCATGCAGTAGATATAAGAAAAAAATTTACGGCTCAAATAAATAGAACACTCAAAATTTTTAAAATGTACCCTTACAGTCTGGAGGCTACAGCCGTCAATAAGGATGGATGGTGTGCGGCCTGTCACAGGGTGCTGCTCACTTCCAGCTCCAGGGCACAAAAGCGAGGCGTGTGATGAAAGAGGTCGAGTCAGTCACTTCAGTTGTCGGGGCTGGGACTCTGTGTCTAGTGTCCTGAGTGCAGACGCTTGTGCAGCTCACACATCGGCCTGTGTTGTCACTAACGCACTCACGAACTGAGACGTTTTTGAGGGCTTCCGTCATCATTGTACCATCACACAACCGATGATCCAACTTACGCAAGTAAGCAAAGTTTTGTCATCCTGTTTAATTCCTAGAAGGTTGCGTAAGCATGTGCGTATGCGGGAGCGAGTACTACGAGTATAAAAATCTTAAAATGATTAAAGATACATTTGTGAAAAACCACCATAAAAACTCTCGGCATTTAATTACTTCTTAAGCTGCAGGGGTGTCGCTTTATACTGCTATACTATTGATCAGCACTACTGATTTGCGATACACATTTACCAAGTAAAAATTTGAATTAATTTCACAGCAAGTTCTGTTGTTAACCATATGGATTTTGTTGAAGTTCCTATGGATTGTATCAAAAATTGCAACGTTCAAATTTGCATTAATTTGACAGATATAAGAGAATGAAAACTAACCTTACACAATGAAATGCATTTCTGTTAAAAGAAGCAAAGGAAGTAAATATAACTAAAGCCTCCGACTGGGGCAGTACAATTAGGGGCGTCAGATTAAGGGCGACCAGTTTTCAGTGCAAATATATTGGAAATGTATAGATATGATGAATAATTAATGAGAGGTTAGAAAAAAGAATGCATACAACCAAACACACGATGGACGTAAAATAAAAGGTATGGCTGCAATACTCGACTGGATTTACAATATAAAGTAATTTTTCATTCTCTGGAGTCGTCTGAGTTTCATGCGAAATTGTAGGATATTTTGAATCACGGATCGAAAAGCTTGGAAAATATCATTGGGGACGAAAACCAAGACCTCTCTATTATCAAAAATATGCAAACATTTTAAACTTATAATTTTCATGATACCTTGAAACATTGGTTGTTTGCGAGTGGCAATGTAATGAAAATGCAAAAAAATGTAAAAATTACCGATTAAACAACAAATGAGGGATTGCATAACACCGAGATATCCCCGGTATGTTATCTGCCTGGTGGTATCTGACTAATGACTTATCAATAATGGTTTTGGAGTTCATACACAGACTAGTTACACGCAGAGTAACAAACTGGGTATAACTCCACGGAAAATACTTCTAATATTTAACTCCCTCACTTATTGCGGGAGGTGTTTTAGTCTTAGTTGGAAACTTCTCACAAGTGATATCTCAAAACTAAAGAAGATAAATTGTAAGATAGATAAAATATAATCTGCGTGAGTCGTTTTGAAATTGTTTTAGTTATTTTCAGCCATACAGGTATGTTATTTTGCTCAATTATGCTCTAGTTTGACATAACTCAAAATATTAAAATTAAACTTATACTTTGTAGTACATCATAGTTTCATGGATAAACAAATAATGAATCGGTATTCAGTTGCCCAAAGGTTGCCTAACTAATTATAGTTTTCTATTATTGGAATAGGAAAATTTCAACGATAAACTAAAGTAATTGTACGTTAATAAAAATTCTCAGTTACGTATTATCAGAAATCATTTTGGCACTAAAAATTTACAGTCACAGCGATGTTGTACCAATATTTTTAAATCTAAATTTTTTGTATTATTTTTTATTATTCAACATTAGTAATTCATAAAATCTGCTCAATTAGAATTTGTGCAAAATATATCGTAATATATGTTACTTGCGCATAAAATTGGAAAATTTTACTCCATCTGTATCCCAGCTAAGTCATAAAGAATTCCATGAAGGATAAGAAAAAATTTGCGAAACTGTGTTTTAAATTAATGCACATCGATGCAATCAGCAGTCAACGATAGCAAATAATTACATTCTATCTGCCCTGGAGCTAATACGATGCATTAAATGTCGCTTACTCCTTTGTATGTTTACCTCTTAGCATAACAAATGCTAGTGAAACAATGAAATCACGCGCCTTTGGACAAATTTCTATCATGGACTACATTTCTAGTTTAAGACCATATAAATATTTATGATTGGAAGCATGTGTTAAAAATAAAACGTTTAAGTGGAATGTTTTAAGGTAGTTTTTACTCGCCGTTGTTACAAAGTTGTTTCAGAGAGAAAATTGTTTTAATTTTATCAACTCGGCTATTGATTTT
This sequence comes from Trinorchestia longiramus, assembly GCA_006783055.1. Lineage (NCBI taxonomy): Eukaryota > Metazoa > Arthropoda > Malacostraca > Amphipoda > Talitridae > Trinorchestia > Trinorchestia longiramus. The sequence goes on from VCRD01000906.1 coordinate 113,491, forward strand.
GATTTTTGATCTCGTTGAATGTTCGCAACCACTTTTACCACTTTGAAGGAACACGGTAGTTGTTTATATCTTTTTTTAAAAACAATTGTACTGAATAAATTTATTTTTCACTTGCTACAAATCTAATGAACATAAGGGAAATATTTTCCCTAATTAAATTAGTTTTATAGTTCATCGGTAACCAAATTGATATGTGGGACTACACAGACTAATGAGAATTGTCTCGGGGATCAAGAATGCAAGCACATTTAAACACTTCTCAGAGAGGTTTTAGGGTCTTAATAAGCTTCTACGTTAAATTTCACATGAAGTCATTCGGTGGAACTTCAAAATCAAAAACCTGATAAAGCTTTTCTTTCAATTTAAATCGCACACTTATTAGACAACTCCCAGTAACAACAAAATTTGATGGCATGCCAGTATTCTGTTCAATATTTTAAGACTCGTTAACCAGTACTTTTCTAACTTTATATACGTTTAATTATTGTTGTTCTAAGGTGTAACATAAGTAATGTGGTCTTACATTACATATGTATTGCTCAATTTCACCGGCTTCTTATTTTCCTGATTGCACTGATCCTTGTCATAAAACTGTGATTCTAAAAACTGAAATGGAAATTTTGTTCGTGTAGAAAGATTTAATCAGGTGCGTTTCCTACAATAGTGTTAGGTTGCCATTGCTAAAAGATCAAATCTAAATAGTGTATTTGAATGTTGCGTTCCATTCGACAATTTTTCATGAAAATAGGGGTTCCAATTTGTGTTTTAGTTTGCTTCAAAAACAATTTTTTCTTGGCTATGATTTTTTGTCACTAACCAGGTGTACTCTTAAATATAATAATTCTTATGGTTATGAGGTCAGGAATAGATCAATGATTACTTAAATTACTCATAGGTTTGTGTTTCATTATTGCTTGATGATATTTTTTGTTTCAAGATAAAGAATATCGAATACAGGGACCATAACCTCATGGTATTTATTCCATAGCAGACATGCAATCAAGATTTGTTTCGTATTTTCAGGTGTTTGCAGCGCTTTGCATCAACTCAAAACTGATTTGTACTTGATGTTAACACTTACTTTAATTTTATTTATTAAGACTTCAGAGTGTTACCAACGAAGAGGAACTATTTTTTTCAAGTGCAAGCAACAATTAATTCACTATGAATTTTGTATTACACAATTTCTGGAAGGATCTATTATTTACTCTTCATTTTTTGTGAGCCAAATCGGTGTTTGATTTTGACAAATATTTCGAACCGCAGTTTCCTCATTTCTTGTAAATGTTTTAGTTTGTCCGTAAGTATTTATAATTCGAATAGTAAAAAACTTAAGCAAGGGGAACAATATTTGACTTTTTAAATCCAAATTCATGTTCTGGTTTTTATGAAACATTACTGTGTTACGAAATGAGAGAATAATTTTAACCATTTGAGCTCCATCGAATTACACAGTCATTTTGAGCAGCGGAGCTTTGGATAGCAGTCAAAAACTGAACTACCTTAAAAAACTCGCATGAATGAAATTTGAATTCATCCTAAAGAATTAAATTGTGTTTTGAGGTATAGCTTAATAAATGTTTTCCAAAATCAGTATTTCTGATCGATATAATATACGATAACTCGACATAGAGGCAATTTTATTGGTAGTTAAATATTAGGAGTATTATCCGTAGATTTATTTATCGTATTATTTAGTTCACTATAACTCCGCAGATATGTATGGTCGGATGCCATTATTCAATTGGTAGTTCTCAGATGCCACTAGTCTGAAGCCACTGATCTAATGCCACTTTTCTGATGCTACTGGTCACTCATACCAATTCAAGCGCCCAACTCCAGGCAGTCAATCGTATTCGGGGCCCTCTGTCAGCCCACGCCGTTGTCTGCCTTGGGTGAGAGGCAATATCTTCATATTATCTTGAGGAAATGGAAAGATTTTTGTCATATATCATCCATACTTTACGTTTAAAACGTCCTTATCATTAAAAAGAGGTATTAAACGTTGGAAAATATTGAACAAAGTGTATAGCCTTCTGATGTACTGAGGACTTGTTAACTAACTTGTTCATATTATGAGATTCTATTTATTAGAAGCCAGTGTGTAGTGGTAAATCTGTATATAAAAATCACAGCATAGGCTTTGTATTATGGGAACGACATTTTATGTGTTGTATATTATCATAACCGAATTGTTTAATCCACTGTTGCATAAGACGTTATTTAACTCATGACCTGATGCTCCTTAGGATTTTTACAGAAGTTTTCCGTTATTGGATAAACATTTCCTCAGGAATGTTGATTATGTACTACAACGAGTAGTACAAACTGCTTTTCGTGTAATTATTTACTGTAGATCAAAGAAAAATTGAACAGACGTTAGATTATATGAACCATAATTTCTTGAGTACTAGTATGAATTACTTGAGCTTATTGCTGTTTCTAAAGAGCCTCGTTCAGTAATAAAATGTTTATACCCACGTTGAAATAAGACCTGCAAAGTTCTTTTAAGGAAATTATTGATTTTGCCTAGTATACTAATACGAAGGCTTTATAAAATAAAAATTCTAAAACGTACTCTTTTGTTTAATTATAGCTATATTGTAGAATAATCTAATGATAATCAGGCTGTTTGAATTAATAAATTTTTAATAATGTTTTGCACACCTATGTCTTTTAAATAACAGCCCTTGTTTTGCTTTACGAACCCAAATTAGCCCATATCTCAATAATATTTAATCAATATAAACTACATAGATCCTCTAAAAAAACTAAAAACCTGATCCTGAAGAAGAACGTCACTCGATATGAGAAAAGTTTTGGACAGATCTGAGAGCGCTGAAAGTACGTAAAAGTTCAGAATTTCTTGCTTGATCTTGGTCCGGAAATTCGGAGATTCTTTTTATCTATTGTAACTAACGTTTACCCACCCATGTAGCGCCCCTGATTAGCTACAGGCGCTATGTTTGTTTGTCTCTTTAATTTGTAAAATATTTTTAATGAAAGGAAAGGTGAATGGTGTTAATGACATTAATAAAGAAGTGCCCGCCGTTGAAAAACATATTTTGACAAACAAAATGTTTTGCTGATAATGAATTGACATGATTCAACGAGGGTAAGATACTATTTCCAGTTTGGCTACAGAAATACTCTTTTACGTGAAGTCTGAAGAAGACTAAGTAGTAGTGAAGTAAGTAGGTAAGTATGTAGTTAATCGTCACGTGAGATTACAAAAATGACATGGAAAAGTATTTATGATAATGAGACTTGATTATGTTTGATTTAGAGAATTTTAACCATATGGCACGTGAATTGACTAACGCAATTTGTTTACAAATCTTAACTTACGAGCTCCATCTTTTAATTTTAAAAAATAGTTGTTAATGAAATAAATAAAGTTAATTGTATTTGCATACTTTTTCTTATAAATAATGGGCCAGAGTGCAGCAAGAATTCTGATTTTAGTTAGTAAATTAAGCCCAGATTTGCAAAAACTGTTTTTGATTTGCAAAGAAATATGAGGACCTATTGTCTTGATGCTGCCACGGTAACAAATATTCATTCCTTCGCTTCACTGCAATGTCATGTCCAGGAAGTTAGACGTGTATCACAGTCTAGGAATCATTACACATGCTTAAATCTAAAAGAGAACCCTTTATAAAATCTATTTTTTGTGCTAAGGTCAAATTAAAAAGCACTAGTGAACAGTGCACTCTTCAATATTAAGAATTTTGCAGTAGAAATTTGGACAGCTTGGCTAGAGTAACGAACATTTTTTGAATCCGTGACTTATGTTGACCCTCCATGTTATTGTCTTGCCAGTTCAGTGCACAGCCACGAGTGTAGACTTCAAATTTAGTAGAAATTATTCGTTTCATACTATCAATTCCATAATACGATTGCAAAACTAAGTGAAATCGTATGGAAAAGCAGCTCTTGAACATAGTTGACAACTTTATGCACGTCTTTAAGAATTTGGAACTGAGGGTAAAATTGTTACTTACCTCCTTGAATTTTGGTACTAAAAGAACTTAGTGACCGCATTGATAAACGTATTGGTTAAACATTTTAATAGACTTTGTGTACTACTTAGACTCACGTCTTTTGCATGTATAAGTGACCAAAGATGTTTGTAACATAATCACTGCCTCGTTTAGAAATAGAATAGAATAGAATATACCAGGGACGAGCTGTTTGGTTCATTCTTGGGATGATACTCAAGTTCCATGCAATCTAACGTGAAGGTATCAATCATGCACATGCACCTCAACCACACACAGACATTCCAGTCACGTTCACGCACCTTAATCACTCACAGGAATTTTGGTCATTTATGGTACATGCACCGCAGTCATACACAGGCCCCAGGAGTTAGGGAAATGGAATCAGTTCTTCATAACACTAAAAGGGTTATGTG
>VCRD01000906.1:118072-140560 GCA_006783055.1 Trinorchestia longiramus
AACTAGAAAGTAATTTAGAGTCTAAGTTGTCGTGAAGGTTCTTATTTCTAGTTTATAGGTGTTATTTTTGGTTTGTATGTTGTCGTATCCGTTGAAAAACCCTCTAAGTTAACATCGTTAAAACCATTAAGATATTTATAGGCCTTGAAGAGTTTTTCTTTCAGTCTCCTTTATTTTAGGAAGATGAGCTCAAACTGTTCAAGATGCCTTTCATAGCTAAGATTGCAGAGCTTAGGAATCATCTTCTTTGCTTTAGGCTGAATTTTTTCCATTTATTAATATCTCTTTGTAGGATAGGAGACCAGAGTTGCCCTGCATACTCTAGATGTGGCCGCACCAACGTACGATTGAGTGGTAAGATGATGTTTATTAACTTATTATACAGTTTCCGTGGAAATTCCACGATTTAGATTTGACTAATTTGAAATGATTATAAAGATGAACGTATTAGAGATTTACGGCGAACTATTGTGTTTTAAATTAATATTTTTCATTCATACCTAGAACTTCCATTTTGTATCTTATCTAATGATAACATGGTCCAGATAGCACCCCTTGAAATTTCCTGGTTTAAAAATTGATAAAATTAATGATCTATGAAATAAAATACATTTTTCACTTCAACCCGTGGTACTATTAGAATCTGAATATTTTTCCTAATATATCCAGAACTTCTATTTTGTATCTTACCAAACGATTACAGAAAAAAATGGAGTGTTTTATAGTGATCTGGCACTTTTGGTATCCACAATACATTGCTTGTAATACATGCATACTCGTTCTGATTTCAGTTCAATAATTTTTCTTCAGTAATAGATAGGAAGTAATGAGACGGAGACAAACAGATACAGAGAGAGGGATAGAGATAAATAGTCGATTATAAAGGGTGGCCCATAAGTAAGGTACTGTTTTAAAACTGCTTAAAAATTCAAGATCTATGAAGTAAAATATATTTTTCATTTTTACCCGTTGTATTGTCAAAATCTGAATATTTTTCTTGAATGTGTACAGAACTTCCATTTTCTATTTTATCTACCAATAACAGGGCCGAGTGGGAGAAGAAAGCTAATAACGGAAAAAATGGCGTGTTTTATAGTGATTTGGGGGCCTTTGGTACCGACAATACAATGCATTGTATTGTCTAGTGCAATGTGTACCCGTTAACTTTGCCACGCGAGCAGCATTGCTTCGTCTTGCCATTTTGCGTTGTTCGTCCGATAGTCTTCGGCGTCTTTCTTGCTGTCAAAGTCTTGCTGCTTCTCTTTTACGGTTGGACACGTTTCTATCCATGTTGGCCTTTTTTGCCGGAATTTGGTTCTGAAATATCCTCTACTATCTCTTTGAAGCTTTTGAAGAAAATCACAATTCCGAAAACAATAACTCAATTTCCAAAATCTTTGGCCTTATACTAAGTGGTAGCAGGTTACTGGTCAAACTAATTGAAAAAAATTCTTGTTGCATTATCAGTTAAAAATATCAATGCATCATGATGAATTTCAAAAGAAAAAGGTCTAAAGAAAATTTCTTTTGTAAAAATAAACCGATTATGTATTCTGGATACCATAATGCAACTGAAAGGGAATTGAACTGCGACAGAAAAAATGCAATAGAATGTTTGCTTGTATTTCTTAAGCTTTATCCTTGTCGCTATCAAAGCTATCGATTAGAAGAGTGTGACACAGGGACAGACGGACGCGGCTCTTATTATAGTATAGACAGATAATAGATTATCTATAATATAATAATGGAAACCTGTATAGACAGATGATTCAAGAACACTTGATACCTGAAATTGGAGATAATAACACAGAGATTACCTTTTTCCAAACAAGATGGAGCTACAGCATACTCAGCAGAAGAAACAATGCAAATGTTAAAAGCAATTTTTCCAAACAGAATAATTTATTGTTTTGGTGATGTACCATGGCCGCTTCGATCTCCAGATCTAAGTGCTTGTGTTTCTTACTAAGTGTTTCTCCGGGGATATTTAAATGAAAATGTGTACATTGAAATGCCTGGTATTTTACAGCAATTAAAACTAAAAATCATTCAAGAGATCATTAACATTTCACCAGAGACATTAAGGAAAGTAATGAACAGCACCGTTGAAAGAGCGCGCCATTGTTTGACTAATAATGGAGGTCATTTAAAAGATATTGTATTCCAAAGTTAAACGTATTTTATTGTTTCATTTATAATTTCATATTAAACTTTGAAACTTCTTCTTTCATTCTGAATTAACCAAATCTCTTTACCATTTTCAGTTTTATAGCTATAATAATTTTAAAAAGATGCCTTGCTTATGTGCCACCCTTTATATGTAGACTAGTAGACCCACACGTGAAAGAAAATTCATGTGTTTTAACTAAATTTTCTCGTTTGATTTGCCAGTGGACGTGGTCGTTGCGAAAGAATTTCTACAATGAAGGATGTGCCTTTGGTATCCACAATACAATGCTTACAATACATGCCAAATTTTCTCTTATCTAAATCCTCAAAACCGTGACAGAGAGACGGACCAAGCAAGCAAGTAAGCAAGCCAGCAAGCAAGCAACAAACAAACTGTGTATTATTATATAGTGGAATATTGAGAATTTCTTGCAATGCAACCAAAGATCCTACTCGCATTTCTGACGCTTTTCTTTTCGTTTGTTATGCTTGAGGTTTTCAGTGATGATGATACTATCTAAGATCTATTTGTTTCATGCTGCTTCAATAGGTATGTCATTCATCGTATGTTGGAAATAATGGTTATTTCGTGAATGACGGAACATTTAAGTGTAGAAGTCCATTTATCAGGTTTTTGATCCATCGAAGTAGACCTATGAGGTCTAATTGAACAGAAATTCTGTTTCTTTCTGTGAACGCTCTGTGACAAAGTTCGGTGTCGTTGGCTGATTCGTTGGTTTCACTGCTGATTTTGACGTTAGGTCGTTGATGTAGATGACGAAGAGAAGCGGGCCTAAAATGCCTCTTTGGAGAACTATTGATTCAGCAAGCCAGTGCCTTTCTTGCAAGTGCATGTGCAAGGACAGCGATGAAGATCACACGATTACATAATTTATCAGAAACCTGTAATGTGATGATACATGACTGCAAAATTATACGATGAACCTCAATATTACAGGCTCCCATTGAAGACGTTGCGGTGTCTGCGCAAAAAAAAGCCGAGCTGAAGACCTGCCTATAAGCCAGTGCCTGACGATGTCACGTGTCCACAAAGTGTCATGGCGGATTCTCCATATGCAACAAGCTAGGCCGCAGGAGTAGATATTAAAAATGAATCCTATCAAAAAGTGGAGGTTCCCCGTACTTCTGATGGTCCCTATTGCATCTCCTTGAGATTTCTGATGCTCCCATTTGTTTATCAAATTATGCTAGATGAAAAGAGATTTCACATTTGACATTTAACAAGTTAAGTGCGAAGCGACCCATCGGTAGGCTCAGGTTAGGCTCTTTAAATTTTTCAAAGCTCTCTAGTGACTGTATGAACAAATTAAAAATTAGCATCGGCTAGGCAACCGCACTTAACGTGATAATTCTACATATACAAAAAATTTAACATTAAATCGAGGTTTGGTGTTAGAGTATCCTAAAACCAAATTTAGAATGTGGTAGTTGCTTGGGTGTATGATAGAAAGTCAAATCTTACATTGTATGATGTTTTGTTCAAAATGCAACGTTTCGAGCAGCTGTCACGTGAAAACAGAGTATGAGCTGTTTATCAGAAAAAATCCTCGAGTTATTCACGTCTCTAAACTTTAATGTAACCGTAGTTAGCTAATACAAAAACAGTTTCTGCACGAATGTTTCAAACTTAACTGTTTGTTGTATTTTAACTAAGATAGAGCGTGTTTATTATTTTAATTGTTAATACCTTCTATAAGTGAGAAAGTGTTTTCCTTAACTAAACTTTTTCATCTTTCATACACATTTTCGACATGCAGTAAATTTTTTCATACCCGTGAGCCACAGTCAAGGCAAAGAAAAGTAAAAAAAACCTAGGGAAGCACCATACTGTATTCATCGTCAAGGGAAAACTGGTTTTGTGGAAATTGGACAAATATTGACACAAGGCTTTCATGTGAGGTCATACTTTGGAAGAATGCGTTCAATTTGTGCACGAGATTCTGTCATGCATATTTGGGAGAGTTGATTAAGTGCCTCAGTTATACAGTACTTAGGTATGTATTTATGTAATAGCAGTTAGCAAACACTGTTTTTGCCAAGAAAAATTGGTAAACGATACGATGCTGTTGTTCCTCGATGTGTTTTGATTTGTAAACTTAGAAAATAAAATGATGTGAAAGATTAGTGAACATTTGGCTGCAAAAATAAAAGTGAAAGTAAAGTACTTTGTACTTCTTTGTTACGTGATGCCTAAGAAATACGATGGAAATTTTGTGGTACTTTTTTAACGTCTATGTGAAAACATAACACTGAACATGCGCTGTAAAAAGACAAATGTACCCAACAGGAGGTAGTAGGTGCTTTCGTACAGTGAAGGTAAGTAATTTTAACCTCCCTGAAAACTAAAATAAAATATTGATCACGATTCAAAAATGTGTACTTTTTTGTGAATGCTTTGATAAACAAATTTGCTGGTTACAATGCACGTTTAAACTTTTCAGTGTCTGATACAAAGAGCGTCGTCGCAAAGTAGAAGCAGATTGATGTCCCTTGGAGCAGGACCTCATTTCCGCTGGAGGAGAAGGTGTTCTGCTGACGAAGGAGTGGTGTTGTGTTGGCGCTACGGCCGCTAGACTTGCTGCAGCAACTGAGGGACGGTCAACTGTCGGCCGTGACCGTCCTGTGGAGGTACCAGGCTAAGGTGAGGCATGGAGTAAAGGATTGCCTCTTGCACTAAATCGTAGTTCACACCATCTTTTCTCATTATGCAACTTCTGCACGCATTAAATAAATTTTGTGTATTGGAATAAATTAGTTGAGTCTATAATTTTTTCTTCACTACCTGAGCTTTAAAGTTATCTACAAATTTCTTCACAGCTTTACCTTGTTTCACAGGCCATTCAAGTGACGAAGAGCACTAACTACGTCACACAATTTGTCTCTGAGGCAAAGCTAACCTTGAATTTCGTTTAAAATGAGACGGAGATTTTAGTCAGAGTTGAGGAATGAGAATGCGTCATTATGATGGAATGAAAGAGAATTTTATCTTATTTTTATAGTTTAGAGAGATATTAGTGAAATTAGGTCCATACGACGCACTCGTTATTTTATTCCTATTTATAGTCATTATCCAAACTTTCATTACGTGTAGGAAATCATTGTACAATTGAGTTTTTCATTTTCAAGGAATGGAAAAACATGATTTTCGATCGCATTTCTTCGTTTTTCATTGGAGTTTAGTATGTAAGGTGCAAGTTGAAAATTTTCGGAGGTTGAGAATCTAGCCCATTTTTACATTTTTTCCCGGGTCTCAATTTCCTCAGTCGAAGTTTCTGGTGTGCCAAGACTGGACGAAATTTAGTGTTTGGGTTTGTGAGGCCACTCTAAAATCTGATCCAAGAAATTTTCTTACTGCACAGAAAACAGAGCAGAAATCTATGGGAAAGATCGCGCAGAATCGAGTCCTCGTTGATGTTCTTTTGAACTTAATATTTTGTAGCAGTAGATCATGAAGAGTCACTAATCTTATGTTATTTAAATATTTTTTCCCCATAAATGAAAAATAGTCAATTATTTTACTGGTATTGCTAGTTTTTGATTTTGTTGGTTTATTGTTGAGAATATCCTTCTTTACTTCCAGAACTACAGTTGTTTTTATTCGCTCTAAGCGTGTGCGTTGTTAAAACACTCAATACACCGTCCATCTAGGCCGAGTACTGCAGCTAAGAGAATGTAAAGTTTCGCAGTAATGTATGCACTGTCGGAAGAAAAATTAAAAATGCCAGATACTTCTACGACGGCTAACATTTACTCGACTAAATTCTGTAGTAGGATTGAAGCTTCTTAGAGATGGTCCAAAATGTTGCCAGGGGCCGTGCACACAACTGCAGGCCCAGCAGATCCTTTAGCTCGACCAGCATTTTCTAGTTTGGAAATAAAGCTGGTTCAACTCCCTCATTATTCTAGAAAGACTGCTAATAACAGTTAACCATACTGAAAGTCTTGAACTTTTATCTATTTTTGATTTATAGGAACAAGTTATTAAAGTTCATAAATATGTATAGGTGAAGTTAGTATAAGGTAGTAGACGCAGGTCGAAATACGTCTATCTTGTCTTAGATTTCTATTATGCTAAGTTTAGTCCTCCTCCATAATTTTTTTACAACCCATGTTGAATTGATAAAACTGATTGAAACGTGGTATTAGAAATTGAAATGAAAGAGTGTGACTAATTTATATCTTCTCTTATTGGCTCTTTCGAAAAGCCCCTCCAGGATAGCATTGTTGAGGCCGTTCAGATACTTACAAGTCCTGATAAGTTGTCCTCGCAGGCTTTGTTCTCGGGGAAATAAGTTCAAGGTGTTGAAGACGTCTTTTGTAGCTAAGATTGCCGAGTTCTGGAATCATTTTCGTTGGTTTACGCTGAATTTTTTCCATTTTAATAATATCTGTTCCTAGGTTTGGCCAGAGTTGCATTGCATATTCCAAATGTTGCCGGACTAGCGCTTTATAGAGCGGTAATAGCACACCTTATACGAGGTTCTCCTGCATATGGCATTTGGCAGCAGCTCGTGCTTTAGGAGTTCCGTGCTCTTTCTTATTCATCTTGTCCTAGTTCTCCCCTTAGTTCTAAAATGGGAAATGGTATGGAGTTAAGCATATTTTTCCCTTTTGTAGTTGGAAATTTGTCTCAATTTCATTCAATGCTTCAAGCACTACACCCTCTTGCAGAGCTGGCTGCTGCCACTCTGTGTGGGGAGATGCCATCCTCGCCACAGAATTCTGAGCTCAACCCTGGACGTTTTTCCGGTCAGTGTTCACATAAATAAATGTAGGAAGGTAAAAACAAAATTAAGATATGATGAAAATACAATTAATTTAAAGCAAATAGCAAAAAAGATGAAATATATAATTTCCAGGTACATTGGGACCGTGAGTGTGCGGGATTCAATTGTGCAGGGAACATACAATTGTATGATCTTGGCTGCTGTACGGCCGGTCGCTGTGTGATGCAGTACGATTGAACGAACTTTGTGAGGTTATCTTGGCGACTGCGTTATGAAGCAGGATGTAGTATCGTCAGACTGATGTTCTGATACAGATTATCCTTCTATGTTTTGTGAACATAGACGCTTCTGAATGAAACATGCTAGGATTCCTTCACTTTTTTGGGAGGAGCGACCGATGTGTCTGACCTCGTCCGCCAGCGCTGATTGCGTGGCACTCGTTGGAGGAGCTTCTCAGCTCACATCAAATTAGCCGTACGAGATGTTGCGTTGTTAATTTTGCAGTCATGTAGGCCTTACAGGCACGATTACCTGGGCCTGATAACCTTACATCTTTACTTTTTCTTTCTCTACTTTCATTTATTCTCTTCTTTTCCCTCTGTTCTCCTTTTCCAGTTCTCCGTGTAATTTTCTTTTCAGTGTCTACTTTTTATTGTTCTCTCTTCTCTTTTTTCGTTTTATCTTCTCATTTCCTTCTTCTTTCTCTTCTTTTCATCTCCTCCTCGTTGACCAGAAGCGATGGTGTGTAGGAACACCTCGCCATGCTCTCTGCTTTTCAATATTATCTCTTCGATACGATCACCTGCAGTGGTAATTAGTTATTACCTGGTCTATTTCCTTTCTTACCAGTTTTCTGGTACAGTAAAATATTATTATTACGTTATTAGTTAGTTAATCACGTCTTACTACTGGCAGAAGTAATTAAACTTCTGGGTTGTACTAATGATGTTGAAATGATTTAAACTTTAAAAATGAATCTCGAAGGATCACAATTTGACTCATCATCATTCACAGCCCAGCAACGAGCAGTCTACGGTATCTGTTTTCCTGCTCTTGAAGTATGGCTTCCATTAAATCACCAGGCAACTTCTGATTTATGTACGAACTGCAACGAATATGAGGTCTACGTCCTTGTGAATTTATACGGCTACTGAAACTTCGAATGGAGGGCGAAAACCTCTCATGTTCGTACATTCCTCGTCATGACGGTTCGAAGTCCTTTGCAAATGCCTAAAAGTTACATGAAAAAGTAGAAACAAATGTATTTATCTGCAACTAGTAACCTGTAAGTGAAAAAGAATCACGGGATTTTTAATGAATTTTTCTCTTTCATTTGCCAGTCAACGCTGCCTTTTCATGGTTTGCATATTGAAGGTGTTAGAGGTTAACAACGAAAAAACACGTATTATATAGTAATTCGCCATAAAATTCTTGCAATTTACGAACTGAATATTTGTAAATCGTATCGTTGTAATAAATTACAATTTTGGTACATAAATATCCATTAGATAATTCAATTTTTGGGCTCCTAAATTTCAAAAAGATGAACTTTCCCATAGTGCGTATCACTGAACACACATCTTACTATATAATAAAAACCATCTTGTGTTGATTTAGAAATAAACGACAAATGGCATTGGTTTTTAGTATAACAATGTGCCAGGAATGTAGTTGCAGTATTCACTAATTTTGGTAACCTAAGATAAACACTGTATTTCAATTCCTTACCAATAGCTTGCTTGAAATTAACTTTCTTCATCTAACTGAGCAGTGAGGTTGACTGGAATTATATCTACACTATATAATCAAAGATGTCGTGCATTTATTCACAAATATATTTGTTTTTTCATTCGCTGCTAAACTGCGTTTAGAAAATTAATTTAGAACCAGCCAATTCTAAGGAGCTGAAATAAAGTGTTTATCTTAGGCTAAGTATTTTCTTGGTGGTGATGGTTGATACTAGCAGGAAAAATGTGAGGGAGAGTTTGGCACAGGATGTGTCTAAGAATAAGAAACGAAATAGGAAGTGATGTTTTGTATTCTGCATATACATTTTTTGTGTGGTAGAAGTTTATCTATGGGGTCTGTTTATTGCTAACTTCTCAATGAAGTCAGTATGCATATGCTTTAAGCATTGTATACTGGATACCAAAGACATTGAATTATTTTATGTAAAAGACTTGATTTGTTTCGTAATTCATGTTTTTCCCCTTCAACACGGACATACTTCGTAAACCTAGCGTTCATTGACAAATGAAATTATTTGATTAAAAGCTCGTGAATTTTTTCCACGTGTGGGCTACTGGTTGCAGACAAATACACTTGTGTACAGTTGTATCCTGCTGTAAACTGGTGTGCACTACTTTCTGCTCTTGTGTGGTATTTTTTGTCGTTGTGGTATTGTGTACTTGCAAGTCACTTGTACGACTTTCAGGTTATAAGAAATATAAAGAAACACTTCTCATTCTCATGAATCAGTGATACATCGTGAGGATGTCACCCGGACGTCAAACTGTAAAGTGAAAGCACACGAAGTTAATCTATTACAGTGAACTTTAGTAGCCAAATTTTCATAGCGAAAATTAATTTGTAAAACACTTACCCATTTAATTTTGATATGCTTTTTGTGAAGCACGGCATGAGGTGCAGTAACATCTGCGTTTCAAGACACAAATAGTTTTCAATATTTTAAAACTACTGCAAAAGTATGGAAACTGATTTGCTTAAATCTAAGTGAAAAAAGTTATCCAACGTTCGTACGCTACAAAAAACATCGCTACGTCTTTGAACAAGTTCACAAGGGGATGATAATCATCAGTAGTCTATACTTGCAATGGGATGATCACATTCTACAAGAGCTTTATTCCATATTCAATTTTCTCTCGTAACTAATTCTCAGTGATCTCTTTTCACCAGGATTAGAATATTCATAGAAAAAAATGAATACAAATCATTTTATATGACTTTATTGTTCTGTGCGTTTTGTCTTGATTTGTTGCTGGTTGTATTATTATTTATAGTAATAGTTAAAAAAACTCTATATATATATAACAATGGTTCGTTATAAAAACACATGTTTCGTTCATCTTGCGTGTCTTCTGTACAGGAGCTTGGCAACAAAATAACGGTCTTTTTAATTCGGAATTTGGTAAAGGCAGTGAGTATTTCCACGCCTGTTTTGCTCGCTGATGACGGAGTGCTGCTGGTGAGACGCTTGCAGGAGGGACAAGCTGGAGATGAAGGTCTGGAATGGTTCAACAAGTTTTCGACGTTGCCTGTTTCTGACACACAACAAAATAAAGCAAAACTCCGAGAAAATTAGAAGAGAGCAGCACAGAGCTTTACAGTGGTTAGTTTCAGAAAATATGAGACATTTTAACGAGGGTCTAAAACATTGTTATTTTTTGCTCATCTCTGTGTTCTTGTCGGACTGTGAGTAGTGTTTATGAGGTTCTATTGAAGTGACTATACACATTACATGCTAGAGTATCTTCTTAATGTGCAGTATTCTTTCTGTGCTTCCGATCATGACATGAAAAGCTAACAAAAATTGTATCAATACTCTAGTAAACTGAAATAAACTATGACAATTCTAAAAATGATTTGATTTACTTAAGCGGTATAATAGCCAATTAATGATTTTCTACTATTATATAACGTTTGTGAGAATGTGAGTTGAGTTGACAAATGTTTACATACATGTACAATATTTTGACTAACTTCTTCGTATTTTACATGCTGCTTCAATGAGACAACACATGTTGAATACGCATCGTTGTCCTGTTTGACAACGGTAAAAAAATAGTCTTGTTGCACTGAAAATGGAAAATATTGAACCAGCGAAAGCTCATTCAACAAAATTTACTGAACGAAAATTAGAAACGAGCTTAAAATCTTGAGAAACAGTTGCAAGTGCTCAACCTAATGCTGGTCAATACAGTCGTGCAGATACTGGCTGTTACTACAGTCGCTCAAGAAATGAAAACCTAAAGCAACACATCGAACATTAACGAATAAATGAGTTCAACGAACGAATCACCAATATTCAAAATAGACAACCGTACAGATACTACAATATTCATTCTATGTGAAATGAACCAATGATATGAATGGAAATAATAAAAGTTGCTTTTACACTCATTCTCAAGTTTAATGGAAACAAAGTCCTCCGAATATTTATTATAATTAATTTCGCTACGATTTTTGCTCACCAGGGAGACTGGCCTCAATTCTAGACTTGTGGAAGAAGATTGCAGAAAGAAGCTCTTTCTGCTCAAACTTTTCGAAGGCTTGAAGGAAAGATTATTTGAATCTCCTGCTTTGTCCCGTGTTGCCATCGTCCGCTGCGTAAGTGCACCATTACAGAAAAATTAGTCGTCATTTTTTCTATTAAGAACTTTGTTGCTAGTCGCTCATTGACATTTTATTAATTGTAATTGTGACCTCCATTTTGTATACATTGGGTTTGAAATTGAATTATAGAGACAGTTTGATTTAATTTTATTTCAAGGTTGTTGAGCATCATCGTAAGTAGTGACATTTTATCATATTTTAGCTTTCGAATCCATGTACGTATTTAAGAGGCCTCTTCTGAAGTCCAAGACTCTGATACGGAAATTTTGGTTAACTTTTAAATGAATGGTAGGAGCATCAGCTATTGGATGCGTTCGTCAATATACTTGCTAAATAATTGCAGGAAAAAATTCCGTATGATGCCCCGAAGAACATTCAGGAAATTAATTCTTTGTCATTGTTTCTTTTAAATTTTTAACGGCTTAGCTGAAACGTTGGAAGCATAATGCATGAGTTAATTTTTTTTATTTTTTCTCCTGTGCATTAACTGTTTCCAACCAACGTCAAAAGTTGTATGTACCAGCTGTTGTATACACCAGCTGTTGTATACACCAGCTGTTGTATACACCAGATGTTGTATACACCAGCTGTTGTATACACCAGCTGTTGTATACACCAGCTGTTGTATACACCAGCTGTTGTATACACCAGCTGTTGTATACACCAGCTGTTGTATACACCAGAGCTGTTTTTGACCTGAGGAAGTATTTTTCATGATGACTATTTCAAGAACCCCAAAATTCAATCCTTAGGTTATACCTTTGGACTCGCTCATAAATAAAATACGCTAATTTTATAAAAATATTTATTTTGTTCTCTCCATTTGAAAATATTATGGGTTTAGTCCTTTTAAAGCTCATACCGTAGTGAAAATGGTACAGTGCAGACATATAAAGTTGCAGTTTTTCTTTATGTTCCGACAATCCTGTTGGTATCCTCTGTGTGTCTCAAAAGCTGTATGCGTGAGAGAAGAAAGTTTGGCAGTTAAGCTCAACTGCCTGATACAAAATATTGATTCACAATTCAGAGAAAGTTGTTCTAGCTATGCAGTGAATCAATTTTTTGATGAATATTGAGAGCTGTGGCTGGAATGAATGATAGCATGAGTGACGAAGTGAACAACGAGCGTAAGTGAGCTAACATATCCCTGCTAAACTTTTAAACAAGCAGCGACAAAATAAGCGTTTTACTGTGTTGCCAAAATCTTGAACTCTTTTTACACACTCGAAGATACCAAAATATATGCTATCCTGGCAAATTAAGTTCAATTTTAGTCGCTCTTGCAGAAGTTCACAATTCTTGAAGATCCGTTATGAATGCAGGAGTAATTTCTTTCTGCCACAATACGAGCAGTGGGAGAAGCTTGTTTTTGAGACTTTACTTAAGCTTTGTCTTTAAAGAAAGCATCCGTTAAAATCTTCCCTTGAGATTATTGAGGCCCCCGTAATGTAGAGTACGCTTTTCCACCGCATTATTTCAGTACGCAACACTGACGAAACTTTAATTTTCTACCTAATTTTACCCAGTTAGCGTGAAATGAATATTGCATTGGAGAACAACTGTCTCTCTGAGAAGAGTGCACCATCCCAGTCTCACTATCACAAACCTTGCAATTACCAGAGTTCAGCGATATCTTTCAGTGTGTCTGTCATTCTGGGAGTCACGTCAATACTTTGTAGTACGAGCCCAAGTCAGTCTTAGCCTTTACTCCATGAGTTATTTCAAAGTGTTAAAAAAATGATATATATATATATTAGGTGTCTTTTCGCCGAAATGTGTACTTTGCAACGAAATGAATTGTATTGTAGAATCAAGAAATTGTATAAATTTATTGTGTAACAAAAGATTATCAAAGGAAGTAGGAACTAATATCATATCAGGCATGAAGCATGCACGTCCCAGACCTGCAACCACATGCAGCACAGGCACTGGGTTCTCAGGCCTTAGAACAAATACAAACGACAGCAGAAACATGCCACTTACAACGAAGTGGAACCTGTCTCTGGGTAAAAAATAAGTCATTAGATGGCCCACAGCGAGCTCTTTCAAGGCAAATATTCCATTCATTAGGTAATTTTATGATTTAGGGGAAAATGAAAACAATTGTCATAACAAGCTATAATATTTTTCACAATAATCCAATTGGTAACTTCCTTTAAAATAATCTCTAGTCTTGGATTGTTCGAGTACTTATAACCTCGTGAGAATATCTCTTTTAAGACTATCACTGATTTGAACTAAAACAATTGGGACCTTGAGTGACTGTGAGGAACTGACTTGTGGGATTTTGTACGCGTGTCAACTGTAAAATGGGGTTCTTTGCTGCATCTCTGTATATACTGTTTTTTTTCTCAGAGTTCTGCCCATAGGAGTTGATTTCGCCGTGGCACTTCGTAACATACAATTTCTTCTGTTGCCTATTGGTCTTGAGAAGCTTTCGGCTGCTCCACCTAGCTAGGCTGGACTTTTATTGCCGATACACCAGCACATGCGCGGTATTGTTGGGCATTCCCTAGCAACAAATCATAGAATTTAAAAATAGATTATACATACAAGGGCTATTTTCCAACCACCGTTGGGCTATTAAAAAGGCAAATTTTCATAATCTAATAATTTTATTACTAAAAGTACCGCAGAGTCTTACTTGTTTCTTTACATAGTCTCTAACGAGGATGCAGCCTGACTGCCCGAGGTACGGGCAATTAAATATGACCGCTGCGACCAATGCTCCCGCCAAATATGAGTTCTGCAGTGTAATCCGTTTTCTGCAAGCAGAGGGAGGTAGTGTTGCCGAATGAGCAAAGTGTGCAGTAACAACTTTATGAGTGAGTGTAGTGTACGAGAGTGACATAAAGAAATTTTAAAAAGAGCACAGGGCGAACCAACGTCTATACAGAAGGTGGACAAGGACGCATGTCCACCACCGCTTGTCCAACTTCTTCATCGTTAAAGCCGTTGATACTTATAGGTCTTAATGAGATACTTAATGTACTTATAAATGTCTTTATTCCAGAGAAATGAGTTCAAGCCGCTAAAGACGTCTATCGTAGCTGAGACTGCGGAGTTTAGAAATAATGTTCGTTGCTTCACACTGAACTTTATCCATTTTATTAATATCTTTTCGTAATGTAGGAGACCAAAGCTGCACTGCGTGTTCCAGATGTGGCCGGACTGGCGCTTTATAGAGCGGAAATATTTTCTTAAAAAGTTTACAGTTTATGTAGAGAAATACATTATTTAAAGAAATACAATCCATCTTAAGAAATAAGTGAGACCCTGTAGTATTTTTGCTAATAAAATGATTGTGTTCTGAAAATTTACCTTCTTTATAACTCAAACTCACTCATGTATGTAGCTGAGAATGTATGTAGATTGTAATAGCTAATTAAATGCATTCCATTGATATAAAAAATGCTCAGGATTTTATTACGGTGAGTTTTGTCACTGACAAATGTACTCCTCATTATTTGACAAACATTTAAAGTCATTTTTTTTCTGCACATTGGGAAAATTGGACACAAACTCAAACTTACCTCTGAGTTTGAGGTTACACGGACTAGTTTCCAGTCCAGTAAAAACGACCGAAAAGATAAAGAAGAGCGGAAGGAATGATTAGCTCAGCTGCTGCTGTACGCTTGTAGCTATTTTGCTGGGATTGACGTTGGGCTGCGTGTGCCGTACAAAATGTACTATTTTAAAGTAATGGTGTATGGCAGTATTAATATTGCTCATGAGATGGCATGCGTTATTGGTATACCGAATGCCAATAAAATAATTATGTACTGTTTACTCCGCAATGCAGTATTTCCACTGTACAGAAAAGTTTCAACTATAGAAGAAATTTTCTTTTAACTATTATCCTATGACCCAAGTTATGACATTGTTAGTTGAAATAAATTGAACTCACATGAGGTGTCGAGTAAAATGCGTGAAATTTATCTACAGAATTTCAGGTAAGTGACAATAACTTTATTCTTCGCCAGCACGAATCGTCAAGATCAGTTTTTGTTCACCAATTCATATCTCTTACCAGATTGTCATGTGCATAGAATGTTGAATTGCTGTTATCCATGTTTCATTTGTTCATGAATCGTTTTTGATTAATTTTAAAGATCCATGAAATTGCAAAGATTCAATTCTTAAATTATGCATTTCAATTTTTGATCATTGTAAAAGTGCTAATAGTTCATGAATTAAATATGTTTTAGCTTCATGATAGTTTCAGAAATGTTGAATACTTGTGATTAGATTTTTGAACTCAAAAGGAATTATGTAAATCCACAGGTAAAAGAAATGGCGGTGTGGCAAATACGGGGTTCCTGATCATGACGTCATACTCAAATGCTAAATTATTTTCTTCTTTGGTTGTCATTTTTTGTAATACTGACGAATTCAGTATTTAGCTACAGATTGTCATTCTTATTGAGAGATAGTTGACATATCATCGGTAGGCCACAATAGGGGTAGGTTAAATACATCGACTTTCGTAGTTAGTGGCATAACTTCATTTAACTTTCTGCAGCCTGGTTTAACTCCATAAACTGATTTAAGGTTGTTTTAACTGAAATGGAACTTAATTTGTAGAGGCGAGCGTTACAGATCTTCTTGTTTCATAAAGTCGAAGCTATGGCAGCTCAGTCTAACTCAACATTGCTTATCTGACGCTTTCTCTAACATTTAAACACCTTTCTGTTGGAATTAGTTGAACTAGCTGCTGACCTCTTACTGCGTTAACCCTTTAAATCTCAATGAGATTTGTCTCCGTGGGGAAAAACATTTCTATGATAAATATATTCATCATTTGGAAAACGTGTCTCATTTATCGACTATTGAAACCATTATCTCCAAAACTTTCCTGAACATAAATCTGATCGAAAGTGTCAAGTCAGCATTTTAATTTGCGAATAGTTTAGAATTATGCCTATGCTCCATAAAGGTTTGCGTTTAGTATGTTTTCACCCGTACTTCACTCATCTTTTTCCTCTTCTTTAGCACGTTGCCTCTGATTGCCTGACTGGTGTAACTCTTCCCTTTGTACGCATAGTCACTAGAAGGATCTGAAAAAATTACAGAACCTAACCTAAGTGGTCCACATACGTACCTCTTCGGAATCAACGTGTTAACCTTCGAGCACTGAACACGAGTATAGTTTGCCCAAAGCAAGTGACGTCTGTACCCATGATCAATGCTCCAGGGTTAAGGAGAAGTTGGTAATAGTCTAACATTCCAAAATCTAATTCTTAATCTGCCGGCTCAAACGCACTAAAGCTAAATCCATTATTAAGAGTATGCGCAGTTCCATGCGTGATGATGTTAAATACGTGATATACTGATCATATTTAAAAAAAAAGAATGAAGTCAGGTTTAACAAGTGTATTGGATGACAGAAACGAATATGTACAAACAAGATAATTTATCCCTCATAACTATGAAGGAGTACAGCACATGCATCGCTGCCTTGCGATACATCATAACTAGTAAGTCATAATGTTTTTTTATTCAAGTTCACACTATTCTAAAAAATAAATTATAAAATCAAATCTTCGTAGCTTGTAGTGCTCAACAAATCTACCCAGCTTATGCTTGAAAAATGACATTTGACACTATTTCGGTAATGAACTATAGTAGTGTTCCATAACTTCTAGTTTATCTAATTATTTTTCTCTGTTTGGGGAATAGTAACTTTGAAACACAAGCCTCGTGTACTGAAAAATTGTTTGCCTTTGTTTTAGTTCGGTAGTGTTACCTTTTCAGCACATTCAAGTTAGGACCTCAACACGTTGACTTCGAAGTGGTACGTATGTGTACCACTTAGGTTAGGTTCTGTAATTTTTTCAGATCCTTCTAGTGACTATGCGTACAAAGTGAAGATTTACACCAGTCAGGCAATCGGAGTTAACGTGTTAAAGCTATTTAATACCAAATGAGAACTAGACTAACGAATTTTCTGGTATTTGGAGCCACAAGAACGGAATATTGCGTTAATATTCTGTATGAAACTGCAACATTTCTAACGGAATGTTCGTGTACTTGGCACGTTGCTCTAAAAATAGTCATTCAATTGAAATGACGCCTGTACTCAGGAAGAATATTCTAAGTATGAATAGAATCTGACGAGACCAATATAACATTGTGAGGGCACTAGTTGCAGTTGATACCCTTTTCAACCTTGATCTCTAGCGAAGTTTTAGATTAACTGGAAAAATTCTTGTTTATCCTGTACACTTTACAGTTTACATGAAAATATTATTGAAATATTTTTTCATCTTTAACTTAACAACCAAACTGTACCAACTCTAGGTGTAGTCCAGCCTGTAATTGAGAGCTGAGAGTCAGACATACGTCAGTAGTACCGTTTAGAGTATTCATTCTAATGAACTTGTGTCCTAGAACTCCTTATGCTGCCAAATGTGCCTATAAGCTGATCAGTCGTACAAATACTCCCCGTGTGATCATATTTCCAGTCATGTATGGTAGACACAAAATTCGTTGACTTCTGGACTAAGTTCAGGAATCGGTCGTCAGAATGGTTAGACTACAAATCGTATTTAATTGCTCACTTTAATTAGCGTTCGCTAATTGCAGCGATGGATTTCACTGCTTTGAATCTGCCTCCGCTGGGAGATTTAAGAATCCAGTGCAAAATTGGCGGAGAAGGAAGAATTCGTAATTTCCGTATGTCCAAGAGACTTTTTTTAAATTTGGGGTTTCAAGATACCTTGCTTGAGGGCGTTGGGCGTGGTGACGTTATACATGCCACTTTTTTCTATGCATTCTAGGACGACTTCCTGAAATTCATGTACCGCAATTTTTCAGAAAATATTTTTTCTTTTGAATGTATGTACGTGTAAATTTGTTTGTTCAAAATACTTTCACGGGTTAGACTTGTTCACATTTTAAAATCACAAAAAATGAATTGTCGCGGAAGAAAAAAATGCATGATTTTTCATAGAATTTTCTTTCATACCTAACTACACATACGTTCTTATTTTGAAATGTTTAGGTTTGTGGTACTTTCAGATCACCATGTTTTCCGAAAATGTGCTCAGTTCTTTTCATTTAGAATAACAATTTTTGACAGCTACCTACGTATTTTACACCACAGTGAAATCACCAAACAAATGAATCTAACTGGTAATCTTTTACTGCGCCATCTTACTGAACTATTATATTCACTGTATTCATGATATATTAAAGTTACTGTAACAGCTTCGGAACAGCCTGCAATATACTGTGGAGTTAAATTACATCTTTTTTAATGCCCTTAGTTGACTTATTTTGGCTAGAATTGTCAAGGTAATTAGTTTCTTCAATAAGGAAATTTCGTGAAAGACACGAGTTTTGCTGTTGGGAAAATATTAATAGGAACATAACGACTGTGCTGTGCAGGAGTTCGTCTACTTGCTAAGTTAAAACATCACTCCCAGGAAATTAATTCGTGATTGTTGGTATGGTTGTGAGTGATGGAGAATGTCTAATATCGCTGAAGAAAATAATTAAAATTAGCTATGTGCTTGACTAGCGTCTGCAGTTCAACTGCTCTGGTCAGGGATATAAAACGATCATGTGCATTGTCAGCAATTTTTATTATTATTGAGTTAATCATAATCATAAGTCTTTGTTTTACTGTTTCCACATTGATGTATGATTTTGTTACGTTTGATAAACATACCATTAATTATTTAATGCTTTCAAATCTTGCATTGGAATATATTATATAATAATTCGTCATGGAATGAATGTGAATGTTAGAAGCCTTGGTTTTGCAAATTTGGTCCGCCAGGTAAAAATGAATCAAACTCCCGGGAATTCTTCAGCGAATTTTTCCGTCAATACTGAATTTAGCAGATTTTATTTTAACCCATAAGATGTCGGAACACAATACTGTGAGAGTTCTTATTTTCAGTATTTTTGGGGGTAACGATGATATTACCGACCATTATTTTTGCTACATCAGTTTTTGACGATTTTATTTTTGAAACGTAAATTTCCAAATTCTGTAACTAGGATTAGGAGATACAATTAGTTATCGATTCAGTTACCTGAAGAATACAATAATACACTTCGAGAACTTATTTCCAATCTTGTATTCATTTTTGAACTCTTGTATATGTGAGAACTTCTTTACCAATTTAGAATTGGGATAAGTTTCAAATGGAACTACGAAACAAAAAATTAACATTTTGAAAGATTTTTTGCCACAATTAAGCGTTGATGCCACTGTGAAATCGAAATTTAAAACAGAAATATGCATGGAAAACTCAGACCTATACATTTAGTGAGTATGATAGCCTAAAGTGCAGGTGTATGAATCTTACATGCTGGCCACGATATTCAGTCATAAGGTCCTTCAGTAATTGATCCTCACACATCTACTTTGGAGTTTTTGAATATTTGAGATGAGTAAATACTATAAAAATCAAGTGCAAAGCACGATACAATAATTGTAACTGTCTAATAACAGCATCTCAATCTCTTATTAGTCATATGTGCACCGCAAAGATTCATGAGTTTCTTTGGAGTTGGACAATGTGAATGACATCGTGCAGGTAACTCTTACATCCTGTTGTATTTATTATTATGTACCATTCATGAGCCAGCTAAAAGATTATTGTAACCATAGCTCGGAGGAGCAGAGATTCTCTGGGATTTGTTGCTTTATATTTCCTGGCAGTGCATAAGACATGTAACCCTTGTAATAATTCCTATCAACATATTGAACCAACTTCTTTACCCCATCAAGTGTAGTGAATGAGATTAGGTAGCCGGGAAATATATCGTTTGATGATCACTTTCGATCATTCGGTAGATGTAATACAAAGTGAATACTAAAGTATTGATAGATCTTAAAATATACTAACAGGAAGGGAAGTAACAGACCATGCAGATGTTTCACGATGTACAGGACGTTACTCTGGTTTAGGATATGAAATAAGTGATTGACATTTATATCAAAAGTTGTCCATAAAATGATTCATTACGAAGTGCAAATATTTTTTCTCAGCGATGATGACTTGATGGTTACAGTGCTCTTCCGTTTTGAAGTAACCATGATAATCATTGACACTATGACAATGAATATGATCGCCTGGAAAAAGGGAGTGTGAAGCCTAAGAAAATGTGCACCAGAAACTCGAGGTGCATGAAGAATAATATGGACTCTGTTGTTCCTTTTTGACTACCTTTCCTAAATGATTCAGCAAGTGATCGAGTATTCTGATCGGTGAAGTGTACATTGATTCAATGAATTCAATTTCTTTAGGAATGTTGTAACTCCACGCATCTCCTGAGCGTAATTTCCAGTTGGTGCTGCTGATCTTCGGCCAGTTCTTTCACGGCCTCAGGTGAGCTCTTTTTATATCTGCGTTGTTTGTGTATATTTTTTTGGACATACCTTGGTGCGTAATTAGGTCAGTACTTCTTGTGTTTCATGTATAATTGTATTTATTAAGTTGCCCCAATTGTGGTTGCTGTGCCACTCGGACCAGGGCAGGAGAGAGGCCACTGCTGGGCGTACGGGTCTGGGCCAACCGTCCGGGGCCAGCCGTCCTCACCCAATCCTCTTTCCCAACACTTCGAACCTCTTCACCTACACCTATTATGTCTTCCCAATATAACCATGCCGTACCTGTTCCTAATCCTCCTACCTTTTTTGTGCTCCTGGTACATCCTTCTGCTCCTACTATCCCACTCAGAACACTTTATCATTACTGCCGCTAACTACCTCTCTATGAAGCATTAGTCTTGTCCAGAGGTTAGGGTGTAAGATGATTTCAAAAGGAATGTTACTCAGACCTCTAGAGACAAACTCCGATCTGTAACCGAAATTCTAGCTCGTTTGTATTCTATTAACGTAACTGTTCGTAGAAACTGAAGTGTTTCCAGTTAGAACAGCGCTGGCAAAAGGTAAAAAAATCATTGCAATCCACAATACCCTTTCTTCATGAATATCTGGCAACCATTTTAAAGTCCCAGCTTTAAGTTGCCCACTCGACAAGAGATGCCTCATGAATACGGTAACACTTCTCTCCCTGCGTCCCTGTGCTCTCATGATATTCTTTGCTTCCACTGTAGTCGAGTGGTCAGTGATCTTTGCTTGTGCTGTTAGATCCCTGTGGTTTTTTTTTTTTTGTTCCACTGTAGTCGAGTGGTCAGTGATCTTTGCTTGTGCTGCCAGATCCCTGTTTTTTGCTTCCACTGTAGTCGAGTGGTCAGTAATGTGTTTGTGCTGCCAGATCCTTGGTTTCGAAGGTTCGCCTACCCTGTACAGTCCTCGAAATTTCTCTGCTTGTAATGGAAGAACCAGGTAGGCTGACTGACTGATTTAAGCTAACTATTTCTTCAAACTCACAGACCATCACAACGTATCCCTATGATCCTCTCCTTCAAGTCTCGAGATGAATGAAAGCAGTCGTCAGAAGCATGATCACTAATCTTGCGACGTAAGTATTAAGAATTTAGAAACCATTATATTCTTCGTTTACACCTGAATGCAATAGTTTCTTTCTTTCCGTGTGCATTCTTGGATGTTTCAGTCTATGAATGAACAGCAAAGTTGCTCAACATTGAGGCTAAGGAAACTACTAAATATTATTTGTATATTCTCCATTTAAATTCAATTTACAAAATTTGTGGGAATTTCACATGAATCTTGTAATAAGACTAATTTTCCATTTTTAATGTTCTACCTTTTCATCAATTATTATACGATAGAACTTTGTGTTAGGCATATTATACATTTGATCCCAAGATGATGGCAAGTAGATAATTATAATATTATAACTATGAGTGTCAATTGCAAGACTTGTTTGATAAAAATTTAGAGGATTTCTCGAATTTCCTCTCGTCTTTGACTTGAGTGACTTTGAGAAAAAACACAGAAAAGCTGAGCGTGTATTTAGGAAATACATCCACAAATTGGGAAATGTATAATTATTTCCATGCGTTGCATTCAGGAAGAGTATTCAAAAGGTAAAAGTGATTAAAGACACTGTTTGCAGCCCGGTGTGAAAAGAGCGTAAGCATAATAATAAAAAACATTTTTACTTATTTGCTTCACTGGTATATACATATATTTATTATATGAAAATTTGCAGTTGTGTCATAAGGTGGTCCTTCTAACTCGTGTAATGTCACTTTTGCTAATTATTGCTACAGTTTGTAGACAAATACATATAACTAGAAGGACCTTACTGCTCTGCTATTGATCAATTTTTAA
>VCRD01000906.1:151887-166114 GCA_006783055.1 Trinorchestia longiramus
AGAAATCAGGCATCCATAATCCTGAATTCAACTTTAGTCAGGGAGATGATTTTAGAATCGGGTTGGAAGACATTTTTACTTCCGAAAACTCGGACAGAAACCTTGGTAATGGCCAGCATTATATGTTACGATCAATGGATATGTAAAATGAAACAAAGCTAGCTCCTTCAGATAGCCATACTTCAACATGAAACTCTTATTTAAGAATTTACATTTTTTGAGTTATGAAATGCTAAATGCATTACAAAGGCCTTAGAGAGTACCGAGTTGTAGGAATAGGAGTGGTTTAAAATATTTTAGAGAACGTAGCAACAGGACACGTGTAGTTGCATCAGTTGCTTCTCTCGCTACAGGACGCTACTGGACCAGCACAAAATTCCTCTTTCAAAATAAGGCTGTTATGCTTTTAAACTTTCTCATAGATTTTGTAGGAGTTTGCAAACTACCCTATTTAAAAAAAAGGGGGAATGTTAAAAGCTTGTACACTTTGAATATTTGTTACAAGAATGCACGAATTATTAAAACTATAGATACAAACTGAACGAGAATGACTGATTTTTATCCAGCATTCTTTGCTGTGCATACTACTACGAATTAAAAACGATTGTATGCAGAATTTAACAACCTGGGTTAGGTAATTTGTAAGATTTTAGACATTTAAGTCAGATTTAATTGAATTTAGTTTCATGTCGCTGACAAGCTCATGTATCGTGTAATTAAGGACAAACTTGCGGCTCGTGGGAAGGAGAAATAGGCAAATTTCAGAGCGCCGCTGTGAAGATCTGATAACTAAATGAAAGTCGTGGTATAATAATATATACATTCAACTTTCATTTTGTGTATGAGAAGTATTTCAAAATTCCAATTACACTAATTTATGCTAACGATAATGTACTCACCGAGTCGTAATTGCTACCATAATCATGTTGTGCTAATTACCAAGCCAGCTTACTAAATATCATGGAGCTTCATAACAGAGTTACAGCTACATTTAGAAACAATGTGTACTCTTGACATTGGTATAGAACCGCTACATATTGATACAAAGTATTATTTATGAAATAGAGGAAAAAATTCACTGATCTTCACACAGGTAACATGACTGAAGCTGGGTGCATAATTGGCACTAGGATTTATTATAAGTTTATAACGAAACATGCAAGTGAATTAATTAGTGTTCGGATAATAAGGCTTGTTGATGAGTGACTTGTAACTATCATTATAAATTAAGACAACGTTGAATGGGAGCTGTACTGCAGGTCTCAGCTGAGCATCAAAGGATTTCTATGACAGCTGTGTACACGCGCGCCTTTCATAATTGACAATTCGAGTCGGCAGAGAAATCTGATAACAGAGTACTGCTGCTAAAATTTCTTTATGTCTGTGAAATAGAGTGTGTTTAACTTTATACCGTTCTGAATGTGAGAACACGCTCCAATTATGTAGGGTACTGAATAGAAGACAAATTACTGCAACAAAATATCTGGGCAGCAATTTGTATTGGGTAGTATAGGAAGCGAGAGGCAAACTTATAGAAAAAGAAGAAAACATAACATAAACGAGTGCAAATCTAATATCTTTCACTAGATAAGGTCATGGAATACCATTCATCATAGGTAACGACTGGTTACCTTAAGGTGGCCTCAAGAATATGTTGGAATAAACAGAATAGAAAAGGGTAATAGAAACGAGCAGTTTGGCACATTCTTGGGCTGCTAAAAGTCCCATGCTGTCTAAAGTAAAAGCATCTTTCACGTACGTACACCCCCATCCCGTAAGCCAATTCAGTCACGTACATGCACTTCACTCACGCACAGGCATTAAGGTCACGCCCATTTATCAAAATCATACACTGGCCACCGAAGTTAGGGGACATAGAATTAGTACGTTATAATACTGGGGGTACCTAATCAATATTTGTTGAGAATTTTTGAATGTATTGACAGGGCTAGCAGAAATGATGTTTTTGGGAAGCTGGATCCAAGTTGCGACAATTTTTCTAGGAAAAAAGTTTAAACCTTGGAATGTTTTGAAGTTTCTTTAAATGGTTTGTCAGAAGTAGTAAAGAATACTAACCATTACTGCTAATTCCCATATATAGGCTTACAAGGACAGACAATTTTTATACTCCTTAAAAAGAATCAATGCAACCAAAAAACGCCTACGACAGTCAAAATTAAAATCCAGGAGAGGAGTTCAAAAATCCTACATTTTCTCCAAGACTCAAGTATTCAAAATGCCGTGAATAATTATCTACTTCAGCATACACCCTTGTATTAATAGAGTTAAGAAATTCAGGAGCTAAGTATTAGAAGCAATATAACTAATACAAGTATGTAAAAAGATAAGCATGGTTATCTTATAAAAAACCGATTTTAATCGTTTCCAAACGACAACCTCACCCATTGCGTAAACAATGGTTCCGTACAACGAAATAAATTTTAACTCGTGCTCGTCTTTTCGAAGTTTATGCCGTAAATATTGATAACATAAGGCAAAATTGTATAGCAATGTCATGCTTCCAACCAATTTTTGTGATTACTTTTCTAGTTACACTTGTATATGTTGAAATCCACAGGTCCCTAACCGTAATGTTGATTTTATTGCAGTACTTTGCTCAATGAATCTTTCCCTCTAGTATAGAATTTAGTTATCTATAAATTTAGGAAACTATGAATTGAACAATTTTTTCAATAAACGTCTCTAAGGCTCCTGATTTTCGGTATATTAGTCGTTTATTCTACTTAAGTGATGCGAAAATAATGGGAAAATACAGTGCATGTAAATCCATTGACTACGAAGTAAACCCACCCCCAAAATTATGGAAACAAGTTTCTGGATGTGAAAGTGCAGCTGTACTTGCTGGGTGATCGCATCAGAAAACATGTATGCAGATATTCATGAAGCTCCTCAGGGAGTTCACAACTTGCAGCTGAATATTGGCGAATGCCTGTTACGAATTCGGTACAGAAGTCGTCAAAACTTCAATAACTTCTGTTGCGTACCAAAGGTCATTCAACAAGAGATTACGTCGGCAAGGTGGACATACCTACGGTCACTGAATATTTTTAGATTCGTGTGGAAAGTCAGGAATTTTTTTGCGTTTCTCTATTAGAATTTTTGTTTCTGCTTCTAAGTAATATGGTGGAACGTTTGCCCCAGGGGACCTGATGAAAGTTTTTCTAATGCATCGCATTACTTTATAAATTTAGATCATTTGCCCTCGGTAATAACTTCAGTAAGTTAGAGCCCATCACTTTTCACCTTTTATCACTCAGAACTTCACTCTGCAGTGGCCAGAATTGCTTGTTGATTTTTCGTAATCGAATCTATCCTAGCCAAATCAAACTTAACTGAATCCAACCTAGCCTAACCAAATAAGTCCAACCTAATGCAAGCTAACCATATTAATCCCAACCTAATCAAATATGCACTAACCTTTCCCATCCCAATATGAACTTGCAAAAGTTTTCATAGAAGAGGCTATACCGGCATCACACACTACATAATTTCTATTTTAGCATTACAGCTAGTTTAGAATGTTCTTACACCTAATCGTCACTTCAAATAAATACGTCATCTTTTTTAATAGATTTAATATAATTCTTACAATTAACTTTCCAAGATAAGAGTACTTTTATAGTATCTGAATTGTTTTTAGAAAATTTCTACTTATTTAGTATTGCCCCTGCGGTAAGGAAGGAAAGAAGACAATGGCCTCTCTGCTTCAGTGAAGATACTTCATTCAGAAGGTATTAGTACGGAATCCATGAAACTCTGTAAATGTTCTTCATGGAGCAGATTTCCGAATAAATTCACTTCAGTTTGGAGATTAATGATAGTGAATACCTGGGGAGGCCGCCGATTTTAAGTACGGCTGTAATTTTCAGGATTAATTTGTGAATTTTTATTTAGACGCTAATTGGTTCTTCTGTTCGCTAAATGACGACGATCTTGAGTTTCCTCATATATTCTAATGCGAAAAGCCTAATGAGAAATAAGTTTCTTTGTTTGTTCTAACATAATTCACTGATGAACTTTGGCAGAAAGTATAAAGTAGAAACTAAAACTAAATGTCTTACCCAATTTCATTTGCAGATCAACAGCTCAAGATGTCCTTCCTCAGAATTGTACCAGGTATGCAAACTATACTTTTGATTTCGATTCACAATTGGTAAAGTAATAAAACTTTGGTCTAGGTGTCTAATGAACATTTTTCTCATCCACTTCATGTTCGACTGCAAAACTCGCGTCTCCGCGTCTTCAAGCGATAAATCTACGTCAGCTCTTCACACCAATCCGACCTTTCTACTTTTCGGAAGTCTGACTTGCCGGATCTTTAACAGTTCCACTGTCCTTCAAAAATTCTATGATATAACGTTGGTCTGATTTAGACTATTTATCATGCATCCAAATCAACAAATTTGTCTTTGAAACGTGTTCCTTCAACAAAAGCAAATGGTGAAATACACATGGAAAATTTAGCGACACATTTTCTAGTTCCAGTGCTTCAAGTCTAATAACAATAATCTGTTTAGAAGCATATTGACCATTCATTCTTACATCAGCTGTGACTAAGAGTGCATTGTGAATTAAAATAAAATTTATGTTGGAAAACTTATGTTCTGAGTACGGAAAGGTCACGGCTTTGTTATACATCTTTAGTTTATAACCTGGAATTGGATGGTAGGAGCAAATTTGTACTCCAGACTGGTGCCACGATATTGAACAATTTACTGAGAACTCGCCCCTCACTCGTCAACTGTCAGATACAAGAGGTTCTTATTCATGATATCGCAAAACCCCATTCCGCAAAGAAATATACTGAAGTTTTGCTTTCGTTCTATCCTATCCAATAAATTCACCTCATCTTGCAACACTGGATTTCCACTTTTTTTTAAATGTAGTATACTGTGGTATAGCATTGTACGGCATGACATAACATAACAAATTAAAAAAATATTTTGAAGAACGTAAGCGGTTAAATGCTGTAGCACACGACCACTTGATTTATACTTTTGTGGAAACTATTAGCTACCTGTAGAATGGCCATAGGTATCCAACAAAAATGGCAATTATCTTATTGACTTAAATCGATCTAATATTCATAAATAAACCAGTTTGGAAAAAATAAGCAAATCACTTATGATTTGCTACTTAATCAACAGATTACAGGCTTAAGACGGTAAAAATGATGGGTTTCTGGCGAGATTGAAGTAACAGAGGTTAAGAATTTTGATTTCATCGAAATTGATGATCAATTTAAATCCCAGTTTCTAACATCGAACATTGAGTTCTTGTTGAACAAACATGATGATGAACCTCGAGAACGTCTCGCATGTGCCTCATAATGATATTTTAAAAATTCTCTTTAACTGAACATTTCAAAAACATCGGAGGCTGTTAGGAGCTGTAGAGGACTGGTTCTGTTCCATCAGTATTTCAAGGATATCTTTGTATTGTAGATGCTATGTAAAAACAATTTCAGAATTGCATAAATTTGAGAGGCTTGAGGATGAGGTCAAATATTGTTTCTTTGAAGCTAACAGAACTAATAAATTGTGTCGGCGAGTCTTTTCTTGATAAATCGATGCAACTTTGATGTATGATCCATTTTTGTGCTGGGTTCGTCATTTGAGTCTTTAGTTCACTTTGTACTCGTGGTTCTGAAATTGACCTCCCACTTTTCTTTAATGCAGTCGATGTTAACCGACAAAGTTCAACTTAAAGCTGTACAGTCGCAGAATAAGTTTGGCCTTTAGAAAAAGCAAAAAGACAATTTCACCAAAAACTAATTATTCCTAACAACATATATTAGATGCTTTGGTGCGCTTCTCCGCCAACCTTTACTCTTTGCCAGAAACAAGAGCTAAAAGAATTAAAAGATTATCAAAAGAAGCGGCGGTCAATTTGCAAACGCTTTTAACATGTGATATCTGAAAATATTAGTATGACATATCAGATATTACATAAATTGATATCTAAGAGGTATTGTGCGTTTTAACATTCAGGCATGCAGATATCCATCATAAATATGATCATGTTCTAATGAGTTTTTTCAAATCTCAAATGAAAGAATTTTGTGTTAAACCAAATGTCTAAACGAGTCAATCTAATCTTCCTCTTCGGTTACTCAGCCTCGGCCCCGACGAGTCACATGATGTACTGTATGAATCACGTATTTTTGGTCTACTTCGAGTCATGTGACAATTATCTACCACAAGTTATGCATTTATTATGCTCAGACTTCTGTAATGATCGTGTATCGCTAGTTAAGGCACAATTGTGTGTTGCAGGTCAGGTAATAATTGTGTATTGTCAGTCATGTCATGATTGTATAGCGCGAGTCATATCATAATTATCTACTGAGAGCCATATAATAATTGTATGGTGCAAGTCATACACTAATTGCGTACTGCAAGTCATGGAATAACTGTGTATCTCAAGTCACATCATTTTTGCTCACCACTAGATTTATGTGTGTGTGGCGGAAGCCATATTTGTGTGTATCGCAAATTATGAAACAATTGCGTACCAAAAGTAACAAAATTATCGTGTTATGTGAGCCAGTTAATCATTGCATAACAATTGGTGACTCTGAGTACAACTGTTACCTCTCTTCCTCCATCTTTACTCCTGATGCCTGTGCGTGATTGAGGTGCTTGTGAGTGACTCAAGTGCTTGTGTGTGATTGATACCTACACTTTAGACGGCATGGAACTCGGGTAACAACACAATAATAGACTAATTGGCTCGTCCCCGATGTTATATTACATCCTATTTAAATTTGTAGTTCCTACATTTTTTGATTTTATGTAGAACGTTCGGTAAATCTTTTCACTAATGTTTTCCATGCAGAAGCTGCTGCACTTCTGTGGAGCTTATAAAATTATATATCACTCCTTGAAGACAATTCTGAAGGAAATGAAGTTAACATAATGCTCCACAAAAATATGCTCAAATATTATACATCTATCTATGTCATGGGATAGAGGAATAATTATTACTTTATTTCTGAATCAATCCAGTAGATTTCAACAACAATCCACGTTTTACTGATTTGATGTGTACAGAAAATACAATATTTTAGTAATAATGAAGGTACATATTGCTGAGAAAGAATTTCAGTTAACGTTACTGCTGTTCTAAATGTTACATTTGTTCATTGAAGCAAAGTCATTGTTTGCTGCATTTTCTGTACTCAACATTCTTGTTTTGTATCGTACTTCATCTTGACCTCTAGAAAGTCATTTTTATGCTTTTAGCTTTGAGGCTTCAGGAGTGTCTTCCACAATTCTTCTATGTTTGAACAAACAAAATTTTAGAATGTCACCAAAATAAAGTCATCAAAATAGAAATTAAAAATCTTACAGAGCTAACTCTTAAGGCGGCTCAACATAGCAAAATCTTGAGTTTCCTCATCCGACAGTCGTACCATTGAGCAGTCTTTCCTCTCCTGACTCTTAAGACTTCATCCATTGGGAGTGCAAAACAGACGAGTATTCACTCCCAGAGTTGTCAATTTAAAGAGAAGAATTTGAGAGTGTGTTCTAGCAATCCAAGCAGAGAAGGTAACATGGAACTCAATGATTCTTGTCCTTTTTAGTTGATGTTTTAACTGAAATTTTTTCATCAGAGAAGAACGGAACCAGAGCTAACGCCGAACACAAACGAACTGATATTGAGAGTGAAAATGATTTCCTCGAGCCAAGTAAAATTATCGCTCAGGATAAACAACTGAGTGCATTCCTCTGAGAAATTACTTCCATAAATCATTGGGTTTTCAAAGTTTCAAGACATTCCCTGTAAATTATTATTGAAACAGAAACTTAACTAAAAATATTTTTCAGTTGAACTTACATATGAATCAAAGAAAAACTTATACTACAAGAAAAATAACCAGAATACTTTCAATAATTTTGTTAGAGTAGGGTATAACATTCTAATAAGATAATTTGCTATTAACTAACTCAACTTACACTTGAATTTCATTCAAACAAGCATTAAGTCGTAATAATGTCCATTGATTTAACATGTGTTAATATGTTAATGTCAATGAATTTGAACCCTCAGTGTTGGTGATAACATTGTCTGATCTTTTCTTTTCATTTACCTGTTCTCAGTTTAAACTTGAAATATATTCCTAAATAAACTTATGATGGTAGTTACAAACATTACAGTTCTATGAAAGTAGTTAGTGCACGGCAAGATGTAAGAAATCGATTGTTGTTCACCAGGTTATTTGCCTCCCTTGGAAAAAATACTACTGCACTGGCTACTTTTGAGTTTCACTTCGTTAATTGAGGTAATTATAAAAAATTGATTGTGAGCGACAATAGTAAGACAATATAAATTTACAGAACACAACTAAAAGTCGCCTTCGTTTTCAAATGACTTAATTAAATGCACTCTGTTAAGGTAGTCACACCCCTACGATTTTCGTCACCTAAGTAGACAATTGGTGCTACTTCTAACTATCTGCAATTTGGATCCAACTACAGTTATCGTAATATTCTATGCCCATTCATTTCCCTGTTTTATCTTGTATAAAAAATTAAGTAACTGCGTACTAACTTCCTCTCCATAAAGGAATTAGAGACAGAAATTCGATTTCCTTAATCTCACTGAAATTTCCACATTTCTGACTATGCATGCGTACGGTCAAGAAATAAAGAAGATACCTAATAAGAAACAACATTACATTGTTTATTATCTCCACCTCAAAGTACATTCAACGCATTCATTCATTGAATATTTGAGAGGTGTTTTATTGGAACTACCAAGTAGAGGTTAAGATTTGCTCTCAGTATTCCAATTTGTTTGAAAAACTCGTAAATGAACTCACAAGTGTGACCGAGCTGGTTTGTGGCTCAGAAAAGTGGTCTGCCACCTTTATAATAACTGCACGGCTAGTTGGACCTCAATTCTAGTCATGACCACGAAACCGGAAAGAGATTTTAAAGATTGCAGTGTCATTTTAATATTTTCACATGACAGTGAAGTAAAAGATGACTCGAACAATTTTTTCACAGAGAAAACTTAATAAATGGGGTTGCAGTCAGGCAGCAAAATTATTCGAGGACACATCAGACACACTATGCTGCCAGCTCAGCAGAATCTTTTAAGGGTTTCGAACCATTTGCTTCAAAGAATTAGTTTGCGAATTTACAACAACAAAATTGTCACGCTGGTTTATACATGGTGCAGCAGCATAACTTCCTTTTTTCAAAGCTCTTTGCGTTGAAAAAAAAGAAGTTATTTTGCAGCACCCTGTACTTGAAAGAAAGTTATACAATACCATCACACGGACATTATCTTACCCTCCATTATTCTGTGAGTTTGCCAGTACACATTAGAGTCCTTGTTGGCATCGCCACCACCACATTATAGTCCGGTCTTCTTAAATGAGTTAAATTATTTGCATTCGTCAGCGTAGTGTAAAATTTTCCAATATTTTTTCTAAACGTACGTGGGATAAAATTTATTATTCAAAATAATCAGTCCAACATATGAAACACGGTTGCAACATAGTTTGAATACGGTTGATTTAGATAGATATATCGGAAAAGATGTCGTTTTTATTCTGATGTTGATAGTAAAATTTAATTACTGATACATTTGTGTACGATCATCTATAAATTGTTTACACAAATGTGCATGTAAATTGATTGTTTAGTTTGAATGACAAAATACTTCATATTGATAAAGTATCAAAAAGGAAAATAACTTATTTTGTCCACATAATGGTAACACACTTCGAGATTGATAGGAATTTTATGTACACAATTAAAATTCAATCCTGCTTTCTTACGATTGTTGAGAATTATTAACAGTTATTATAGTTTTATTAATTATATGTAGTTTTTGACAAATTTTTCAATGTTGCGACAGCTCAGCTGTGTACTTTTTTTAGGAAGTAATTGAATTCTTTCGATCGAGTTTGCGTTAAATCTGTATTTCAACGAGGCTACAAGGAGATAGGTAGCAACTTTTTTACAGTTTTGTTAAATACTTGGCTAGGGAATAATGATGGGTTTTCTTTTTAGTCAAGTGTGATTCAAGGTATTTATTTCATAATTAATTAATTTGTTTAAGAAAAAGTTACTTTCAGATTAAAACACCTACCAGTTCGTATCTCTGATGATGAATCAAGATTTATTTGTCTAAATAATGCAAATGAAGTTGATATTCCACCTACATAATTTCCCTATCACATGAACCGTATGTTGAAACAAATTATCTTTTCCCAACAGTTGATAGTCGGACCGAGTAGAAAGTTGTAGCGCATACACCATGCACAAATTATTCGTTAATCATCACGAAACCAGTTTAGCCAATCATAATTCTTTTAATGGTGTTGACCTATTTTATGACACTAAGCGACGAAAATTACTTTCCATGAACTTTTTCAAAGTTCCAATCGAGTGACGCAAATTATACCAGGACCGTCCTGATGTGCGAATGTCGTCGAACACGAGAAAGTTTACAGCACTTGCCATGCAAAGCTCACAACTTTAGGACTGGTGCTCGCACAACTTTAGGACTGGTGCTTGTAGAATGACGAGAAGGGGCTGCTTATGTTTATGTAGGCCATAGCCAAAGTCAGGCTGCGCATCCCATTCAAAACTTAGGAAATTTGCGCTCCTTAACTTGGCCGATGAGAACAACATGTTTTGTGCGAGCCTTGATGAGGCGAAATCCGAGCTCTGCTCCTGAATTATGGCCTCCCTGATGAAAGAAGCTTTCACTAGCGAGATAAGATTAATGAAAACTGAACGAAGCGAGCGCTTTACCATAGCAATTAGTATTATTTTTTTCTCATCACTCCAAGGGTCATGGTTGAAAAAGTTCGAAATAGGTCATTAGCGCTTAATATGGAAACTAATTCAGAGTTAACATACCGTCTTTGAAAATATTGCATTTATTTACGTACCAAAATAAGTTGAGTAAAGCTGTGTGTGATATCAGTTTAATGAAGTTCATTCATGAGCCAGCTATTTTTTTATGGCTTTGCCGCAGTAGAATCCTGGACTCTTGGCCCCGACTCAAGGCAACGTCTTTCTTGTTTTCCAGTAGCCAAGAAAGTTACGGAAGTAAAAATTGCTGTGGCAATGGTGCCTTCCTGACTCTAGAATTTGATACATGGTCTTCCTTTTTTTAGTGACATATTACGACGCAGAGGAAGAAACACGCTCAGAAAATTGACGAAAAGAAACCTTTTAGTGTCGAGTTACATTACAATCTCCAAAGAAGACAGAAAGTTGCAAAGAAAAACGACTACCCCTAGGAACTTCGCAACCGTACTGTTCAATGAATTTCGTATCTCTTCAGTTAATTGTCAAAGTTTTAAATTCACCTTGAAATTCAGTGAAATAATGAGAGGAGCATCTTTGACCGATTAATTAACACTTATGCTCGCTTGGAAAGTAATCTAAGATTTCGCTTCGATGGATCGAGAAAAAATGATTAAGGCAGAACTAGAAATTTCTGAATAATAAATGCCGCTCCCATGCTATACTGAAGCCGAATGTTTAAAATTCATACTAAAAATTTTTACTGGTAAAAAATTATACCAAATGTAGATACTTTGGTAGTGGAGATACGTATAAGTCGCCGTAAATTGTGCATTGAACATTCATTTAAAAATAAAGTTTCATATCGACCAGATCTTCACATTTTTGTTAAGTTTTCTTGAGAAACCTTCCGCTTCAAGTTTTGGGATTGAATATTCTCTTTCGGTGCTTGTTGCTTAGTTATACGGAATCCTCATTGAATGAAGTGAAAGACATTTGAATAGTCATTTAGAAACAATGTATAATTTATATTAGAGTAGATCAATCCTTCAGACACTTGCTTGGAATGTAAATTTTCTGGCAGTGCGAGTGTATGTTGCTGCATGATGAAATCCTATTGCATTGATTCACTTTAGCACACACATATTCCTATGCAAAACTATAAGGTATGATTTATAGCAATATGGCAAGGAGTAAATAACGCATGAACAATAAGGATAGACAAACTCAGTTACATTCATTAGGAATGAAGTATTACCAAGGATCGTTTAAGAAACTGCACTTTTCAACGTTAATTCGCTAAATTGCCCATTCTTTCTAACTGCTAGCACATTTTGTCCATCCTAAATTCTCTCATGAAGGTCAAAAACACATACCATGAAATCTGTTAAAAACAATCCGAGGAGCGAATGCAAATAAACATTTTTTAATTCTGATCAAAAATGCTTTTGTGATGGTTTAACTATGTATTATTTTAGTAGTTCATAAATGTCCTTTCGACCACTACTGTACGTACCTGTTTGTAGCCTGGAAAGGAAGCTTCTTTTTGAATAATTAATGAGACTGTGGTCGGAGCGCAGATTATTCTAGGCCTCATTAAAGGCACATTATGGCCCTTGCTTAACGCAACGTTTACTGAGTCACCGAGCAAAAATAATACCATCGTTTAGCGTGAAAGGTAGCTTTCAAAATTATCCGAAAGAAAAGGGGGCACAGGGCTCAAATTTTACCTTGTGCATCTTAAGAACTATTCGACGCTTGTGGTAATAACTGTAGTAAGGACGTTTTGTAAACAGGAATTACAAAAACGAGATGCCACTCTATTTCTGTTAGAATTGGGGTTGGAAGTTTCAGTGCTCCCATTGAAGAAAATTGCATGGAATGGAAAACAACAGGGCATTCAAAATACGCTCGGCACACATGCCGATAAAAGTAAGCGATTCATCACGATATGAACGTGATATCAAAACAACATCCAGTAATATAGTATGGAGAGTACGTTAGATGATTTATACGGCAAGCAAATTCAATGATGGAGGACAATATTAAGAGAAGATAACATTTTTACAGCAAACTTTTTACCTGTAGGCAGTAACTAGACTAGTCTAAGCCATGAAATACGTAGTAAAGTAATGATTAAAAGAAGGTGAACTTTTAGCTTGGTCCTACAGATATTTAAGATGTTATGGATCATTTGAGTCTTTTTTAGTGCGATCGCATTCAAGTTTACAGGCGAATGCATGTGGAGAAGCCAGCACATATGTCTTCTCATGATTCTTAGCTGTGAGCAAGACGATATAATTTGATCATTCACTACAACTTCAGTAAAATTCAATGGAACGGGACTTTAAAAATGTTGTGACAGATGGCCGAGTTTCCGAAAGCGTTAAAAGAATACGTTAAATGGGGTTCAAAACCTAGCATTATTTCCTAAGCAGCTCGTAAATGACCTCTTAAGTACCGCTGCTTCTGTTTGTAGCCCAGAAGAGAGGTGTGGACTGTCTTCTTCGCAATTAATGGTATTGTGGTCAGAGACACAGATTATGTGGCAGTATTTACGACGCTTGCCCAGCTCAATTTTGGCCTACTGCTGAAGTTCTACAATCCTGCATCCACTTAGGTCATTGGTTGTCATTCAAACTTATGTTGGTAGAAAATACATGCAATTCTGATTAATGGATTTTCACCTTTCAGCATTATTACCCACAGCCCACATGCGAAAATTAGGTCTCGTACGAATATAATAGCGATTAAAGAAAAAAGATTTGAAATATAAAAAATTTAAGGATTTTTTGCAGAGAATGTTTAGTTTCAAAACATATAAGAGGACTAAGTCTATATAATTACCGTCCGAGCATAAAAAACTACTACTGGGGATGATATTTCCTATTTTTCATTGGCTACCAGTTCCACTGTAGAGTATGAGAAAATGAGTTAATAAATTGCAAG
Organism: Trinorchestia longiramus; assembly: GCA_006783055.1. Classification (NCBI taxonomy): domain Eukaryota; kingdom Metazoa; phylum Arthropoda; class Malacostraca; order Amphipoda; family Talitridae; genus Trinorchestia; species Trinorchestia longiramus. The sequence goes on from VCRD01000906.1 coordinate 165,630, forward strand.
TTGTCAAACAAAAGAATCTGGTTAATGCGAGTGTAAAAGTTTTCCATTAAGCTTGCTTTAAGCTTCTGTGCAAATATCTGAATAGATAAAATAGGTCATCATTTTTACCATAAAATGGTAAAAGTATGAAATACATAATATGAAACTGATGAAGGAACACACGGTCAGTAACGTGTCAAAAAGTAATATTTTAATAACCTAGCTATATTTTCACTGATTTTCGAACTCACGGAGCAAACTAAATATTATTAAAACTTTGAAATTTTAGTTTATTAAACTTCGAAATGGAATTGTATAGAAAGTGAGTGCCTGGGTGCATAGTACAAGCTCACACTCAGTTATGGTACAAGTTTGAGCGTATGATGTTGCGTACGATGTTGTGGTACGATGTTGTGGTACGATGTTGTGGTACGATGTTACGTACGATGTTGTGGTACGATGTTACGTACGATGTTGTGGTACGATGTTACGTACGATGTTGTGGT
>VCRD01000906.1:178507-190652 GCA_006783055.1 Trinorchestia longiramus
CACTGATATTACTTACTCTGTTTCTGTGAATTTATTCATAGTTGTCGCTCAATGAATGTGAATCTATTATTTCTTATTAGTTGTTTCTGTTAATAAAAAAAGAAAATGTGATGTAGGGACATATTTTGCTGCTGTAACAATTGAAGGGCGAACATCATTGTTTAAAAAAGTATAGTTAACTAAACTAATACTTTCGCGTTGATACTTATATTTGCTTGGATTTAAATTTACCTGATAGTTCAGTTGAAACTTTATAAATTTATTAATACAAAGAAAAAACCGCTATTTATTACATTTCTGCAAGCTCTAGTGATTAAAGATTTATTCAAATAAGAACACAAAAACGTCTAAAAATATGATCTTGAGAAAGTGCTGGCACTTCGTTTCTTCATGATTTATTCCAAGCCTATATTAAAAATATTTGCTAAAAAGCGAAAACTCATGCAAATTTTACGAATCATAGGACGACATTTTTGTGAAATAAGTTCACAGTATACAGCGCCGTCTTCAACATTGACAGTTGACATCACAATGCAGTCAGTTGCATCTTTTCGCTGACAGCGTCTTGTTTACCTGACATGAAGACGATAATGAGATCTGTCCTGGAGACTTAGCGTTCATCAGGGACGTCACAAGTAACCCTCCATAGCGCTTAGATGTTGGAGGCATTTTGCTGGCATAATTTGCGTTTTCCTTTATTTTACTGCTGGACGAGGCTTAGAATTGCGTCCTGGTGTTTTTGACTGGAGTCAGTAGCAGGTAATTAGGCTGTCAGCAGCTCTAGAGAGCGAAAACCTTTTCGAGGAAAATAAATAATTTTCCCGGTTATTAATCGTTCTTTCAAAGGGCATAATAATATATATATATATATATATATATATATATATATATATATATATATATATATATATATATATATATATATAGAGAGAGAGAGAGAGAGAGAACATTTATATGATATATGAGAGAACATTTATATGACACATAATCATTTCTATGCTTACAGTTAACATGACACATTTCATAAAGGGCACGTTAGGTATGAAAAAAAACATTTATTTTTTGCAGCAGACTCCTGTACTATACATGATGTGACGCAACTGTTGGATGTTTTGACTATAAAATTAATTCTTGCAACGCATCCACAATGCTATTTCTGGCATTGCTTCCTATGTAACTTTTTATGAACGAAGAAGACGTTTCAAAACACCAACTCTGTTGCTCCCGTACTGGATAGAATAACACAGATTACAGTAAATATAATTCTTATGTTCCATTACGGGGTTATTGTTTTGTTCCATTACGGAGTTTCGCATTCCCACAGAATTGTTCTCTAGTTTATGGAAGAGGCCACACAAAGAAAATATACTAAGTTAATGAAAATTGGCATACTTAAAGTGTTGAATGTAGCACACTTTCATTTAAATTGGCTTACAAATTCTGAACACATTCACAATCAATTGTCACCCCACCTTTTCAAAGTACGACCGAACAGCCGCTTTAAAACTTTTGTCTTTCTCATCACACGAAGCGTAAGATCAAGCATTCTCAATACGATCAAGCAAGCTGTAAACATGATGTTTTCGAAATAAATACGACTTAAATTTGAACAACTATGGGAGAAAATCAGATCACATTAGGAGAGGACTTCTAAAAATTAATAAACTGTTCACATAATTTTGACATCTGGAACACTCTAAGATAAAGCTGCGCACACAATCAGGAAAAAGCGTAGTGTACGAATGTCTCTAACAGGATCGAAGACTTTTTTGTACTATAAATTTACCGAATAAAGATGTATCATTAATTCCGCGGTGGCATCGAATCGTCAATACCTCCTTTGAAATGAAATTTCAAATAAATTCTTCAGTTCACCACAGTATTTCACTAATGAAAGACAACAAAACTGACTTTTATTCATTCTCACTGAAAGGTTCACGCTTGAGTGTATTTGTCACGCTGTTGCTATGTAGGAGCAATGAAGACTAGTGCCAAGGCACCAACGACAACTGCAGCAATACAAGTACTTCATCAAACCGGTCCCAGGGAGATAATGACCAAGAACACCAAGTGCATTGCTGAAGAGCTCTGAATTAACTTTCTGCATGGTACAAGAGTAGTATTGCTCAGTGATGGACCAGTAACTTGGAGCTAAGTGATCATTGGGTGCGATTATTCAGCTTAACTGCTTCTGTAAAGTTATAACACTGAAAATAAATTGTACGTCAGGAAGTACTTAAAACCGAGATTAAATGTACTGGCATGAATATTTTACAACAGATGCGCTTTATGTGGATGCTACTCGAATGAATTAAGGTTGTGTGTAGTATATAAGAATTAATTAAGGTTGTGTGTAGTATATATGAATACGCTATCCGAGAAGTGGAAGGAAGTCATAAAACAATGAAATTGTACACATTGAGTAGATATTTATGTAGGATGCTGAAAATTGTTTTCTACTTACATCATCAAAATCTACTCCCAATATCTTCATATTAAACATTACTTATCTCTGCATACGACAAGGCCAAGCATAAATCGTTATACTTCTGCGTCTGTCCATGCTGGAATACCGCAGTGCCTATAGTACTGAGAATAATTAGAGTACAAGTACTAGTAGTCTACATGAAATTTTAAAATTGCACTTCCAGCTGTTGTGATGTTTCTTTTTAGTGAAATTTTTAGTTATATTAACATATGATTCATAATTATCATAGTAAGTAAAACAGTTTCTTGTTGGGGGATTTTAGAATGCTTTTCAATAGTGACCAAGAATAAGCTGAATGCATAAATTTCAACGGTAGTTGTAATGAGAAAACGTCTTGAAGCCAACATAGGTTTTCTAATTAAGTGTTTGATGGGATTCAAGTTAATACACGGAGACGTAACAGACACGGGCGCCACTCTTACTGCATTATGTGGTTACACGGCCAGCCCCATTGCGCCTTAATTAACGCAAGCATCGCCAGAACAAGGCTTGTGTACTGTAGAGTCTAAACTGCTAATTGACTCTCATTCACTTGACCGCTTACAAGAGCCCCGTTCTCAGATGTGAAGTTCATGTAATGCGCAGCTTAGTATTCCCTGAGCAGCCTCTCACTGTGGCAGCCCCAGAATGGCAATTGATGTTTGATTGTGGATGGCACACGTATAGCTGGAGAAGGAACTGTGCTGCTGCGTTGTTGATCAATAACCGAAACATTTTGTGCTAATTTTTAAACGGATGTTCGTGGTTGAATGCATTTTTTTACCAGAAACCGAAAAAATGCGACTATTTTGTTTTCTGAGATTGATAAGATGGAGATTTGAGAGTCGCTGTCTGGGATTTCAGTCTTGTTCTTTAAGTGCCGCTACTTGAATGATTATCAGTACTTGAGTAACAATGTCGCTGCATCATTATAATTTTAATAATTTAAAACCAATCGATAGATTTTAATTTTAACTAAAGCCAGATAGAAACAAAATATTAACGTTTCATGTCTAGAAGACAAACCATTTAAGATTTTCCCCCACATCTTCATAGAATAAAAAGCGGGAAAAAACTACTTCGGGAGTAATTCATTTTCATCCAAGGTTTCTGCAGCACACTTATTGTGTGACTTGCTGTACACAATAACTATGACTCATGGAATGTAATATTTGTACGGTCAGTAAAACACAACAAGCGTGTGTTCGTTGCACTCTAATTACTACTTTATTTTCTGTGGGCCTTCTTTTCCAAAACTTGTCTAAACGATTTTTGAGTGCATTCACAGTGCCAGCCTAAATGATATTTACGGACAGCTGGATTCAGATTAAGAGAGAAAAATTTAAGAGGCTGAGATTTCTGGATATTTTTTATAAATAGTTTTCGGCTATTATTTTTTGTTCGCCCTTTATGATCTATGTCGAAAAGCCACTTCAGAGTAACAGTTTGGTAATGGTATAAAATAATAAAAAGACGTTCGTGAACTTTGCTCCCAGCTTAACTCATGACCAATATCCACTTTTAGTATACTCGTTGATCCTTCACTAAGTTTGTTTATTGATTTATATTGGGCTAAATTTTGGGTATTCCTATGAAAAATCATTAGAAAGTGAAATGTCTCCTAATGAGATTGTAATTTGCTGTAACAATTTATAGTTAAACGATTTTATTGATTATTTGAAACTGGATATTTCATCGCTCTTTTTCAATTAACTCTGCAGAAAATTCCGTGAGGGAAATTAGAATAGAATAGAATAGAATGAGGCTATAGGAACGAACCTTCTGGCCCATTCTTTGGTCGGATAATTACTTCGATAATTATTCGGTTGTTTTCCCAAGTCCCATGCCGTATTTCTAGCCGCGTCAACCATGTCGGCAGCGGGATTCGAACCCGGGTCTTTCCGCTCGCAAGCAGATTCGCTCACCAGTCGACCAAGCTGGTGATAACCAGTCGACCAAGCTGGTGATACCAGTCGACCAAGCTGGTGATTGTTAATAATAATAATAAAACTTTCCTATCTAATTATCTGACATTATTGAATGATGAGGAATAACACTGCCATTCGTTGACCCAAGCGAAATCTGTTATTTTACTACATATCTCGTAACAACTTACACTGTGCAACTCTTCTTCGCATATCTCTTAAGTTCACTCAGCTAAGTTGTCTAAATTTTTGCAGAAATTGAATTACGTCACATTTTATGCCGTAAAGGTTCTGTTTTTATGAACAATCTTGCAAGCATCACATCTTTCACAACTGTTCGTCGGTAACGAACCACTTAAGCATTGCTATTTCTTCAATCTTTGAATGAATATTCATGCACTCTGAAGTCCGGCAACAAAACAGGCCACAAGTTCCCCATACATATTCAACTCCTTCTAGTTGATAAAATAACAGAGGCTTGGGCTCCATCACGGCCTCTCAGTCGTCCATCTTAAATGATGAAATCCAGTGGAAGAACATTCTCACGGCGGTTTTACGAACACTGTTCTCAGAGTTACTTTAATGAACGCTCAGAGGACAGTTTTATATAGCAGAATGACGAAGAAATTTCGTACAGAAACATTCTGTTTTTAAAAAAAGAAGAAAAGGTAGTATTTTTGAGAAGAAGTAATGATTCGAACTCTAATATCCGATTGAGTGCCACGAGCACACACTTATTGTGTACTACTGGCCATATAAATATTACATTCCATGAGCCATCGTATTGTGCACAGCAAGACATACAATGAGTGTGCTGCAGAGATCCTGGGTAAAAATGAATTACTCTCGAAGTAATTTTGGGAAAAAGAAAAGGTAGAAGTTGCAATACGTAGTTTTATCAACCCAGTACTATAACTAGACTGAACTTCCCTGTTTTGCAGACTATACTTGAAACAAAGGAAGTGCACTTACTCAAGTAAGATTTATGTAAGAAGTTACATATATCCAATTATAATACAATGATGGAATAATGATGGGAAGCCCTGCTTATCGAAGAAGCATGAGCCAATGATTTTCACGTTTAGCAGCCAAGACAAACAGTAAAAAAATCAAATACAAAATTTGTAACAATTATCAGAGCCGAAAAATTGTTCACTGCATGTATTTGTGACTGTAGACTGTGTCTGCGCTGGTAAATGCAACAACCATGAAACGAGTTTGCATGCATTTGCGAGACATGTAAGTACTGTACTAGGTAACGATAAGCACATTGGCATTTGATTAAAAGTGGGCACTTAGTCCAGTTACCGTCGACGATAAAGAGTGGGAGAGGGAAAAATAACTGAAAACACTACGAATTAAAGTGACAGTCGATGAGTCCATAAGAATTTTACTCCAATCTTGCTAATCCTCATGTAGTTTCTTCAGGGTTCTTATTTTCTCAGAATCAATGTAAATGAGTTAAAGAGCCGAAATGTGATCGAAACTCCTTTTTCTATGCCGTTTCTTTGTCTAAATTTAGTTTCTTCACTTTATAGTAAAGAGACTTCTTTCTTTATAAAATTGAAAGGAAATCCTAAACCTCTTTTGTCACTTTGAGCTTGGATTGCAAGGAACTTACTGCAGCTTAATATTCTCTTTCTATAGGCCACTTGTCAGTGAGTGTAATGAATTATCGAGCAAAGGTTGGAGAGAATTGCCCTGAAAAAGTTGGTATGTATTTTCAGCATTACGTTATTACGTTGTGAATTACTTTGGCACGTAGGGGAAAAATGACGTGCACTCTATTTTCATTTATTGAGTAACTATTTGTATATTTTGTTAACGATTATGAAAAATTTGTAATTTGGCTCCAAAAAGAGTACGGAATTTTTGGCTACGGTACTGAGAAGACAGGCCTTCATTATAGCTGACAGGTGAAGCCACCAGATATTTTCTTTCTATTATTTATTTTCGAAATAGATCCACACGTGTTTTTCTTGTTACAGTATTCGTCGTGCTATTTTATCTTTGTTATAATAATATTAGGAAAGCTTGTTCACCACTCAAGAGGCTACCTAGGCAAGTGATGAATTGTATGTGCGCATTATATGTATTTTCCCTGGTCTCTCTGAGACTCAGTTTTCTAGTTTGGGGGAAGACAAGATCATTTCTCTTCGACAGGTACTTTCAAATTTTCCGTTCTTTAGACTTTTTAGACGCTTATGAACTCGCAGTGGAATAATTACAAAATGAATTTAATTTATGTGATTAAGATTTGTGCGTATGTGTTGCTGTCAGTGGAGCCTGGGATTTTTCTCAGCTATAAAATTAGTTGCTAATAGAAAATACACTTCTTGCAGACGTTTAGATTCTTCTCGTATCAATAATGGTTAGTTAAGTTTGCAGAACAAACAGACTTATTAGGAATAGGGTTTCAATGGAGATCATTTAAATCGTAGAAAAATTACCTTCATCAGAAGTAGTCTCAGTTTTTTCACTCCGTTAGTGATTGATTATTTAGGTGTTCATTAGTGACTGCTGCATTAAAAACAAATTCGAGAGACCAAAAATTCCTGAAGTAGTATTTTTCTAACTTGAAAATACGACAAATAACTTGCATGAAATCAACTAATCACAGCACTGCTCTTTTGAACTCTTGATTCATTCGTCCATCTTAAGTTATAAAAAAAATATTCTCATCAAATGCAAAAACCTGAGAATGACTTCTAAAGTTGTAACACCCCGAGTTGACGGGAATAAAGCATTGTTTCAAGCGCAGTTCCGTCACGTGCATAACTAAACACAAGCAAACAACACTCGAGTCTCCAGCTCGTCTAAGACCGGTGTTTTCCCTTGAACCCACTTTCGTGGCCACATTTAATGAAATATTTCCTATGCTGTGTACAAATTGAAATTTATCGGTCCTACTGTACGCGATATATTTATTATTTCTGCGCTGCCAGCACTAATTCTCAGTTCATTTCACTCAATTTCACAGGGCTCATAGTTATCATTGTGAACAATATTTCATCGCTTGTTTCAATTAATGCGAACATGGTTTTGATTTAAAAATCTGGAACAGGAATTTTTACCTAAAAAGGCACGTAATTAAATTCTAGGAGTAATATACACCAAGCTTACATATGGTGTACGTAGGTGTAGAAAGTCAAGTAAAAATATTTACAGAAGCCATAATTAATTGGTTTCTAAATGTGTACGAGTTAAAAATGAAGTTCAATATTACATATGCACATCAGCATTTAGTCACTCTATTAATTTCGTATTTCAGTGATGGTGCAAATTCAAACTGTAGTCGTCGAGTAGATCAACTTTTCGAGATCATTGGCAATATTTTCGAGATGCTATGTGACTGAACCATAACCAAGAGCAGGATTTTGATTTCGAAAATACCTTTGCGTGGGAATAATATGACATTAGGATTTTTTTAGTAGCGCAGTTATTGGTCAGAGTTTTGGTTATTGGTTCTGGACACAGAAACCTTCCAAGATGAGGGTGCTCGCAGCTGGGAACGTGCATGTACGAGATCATCACCAGGTCGACTGGTGAGCGAACCTGCTTGCGAGCGGAAAGACCCGGGTTCGAATCCCGCTGCCGACATGGTTGACGCGGCTAGAAATACGGCATGGGACTTGGGTAAAACAACCGAATAATTATCGAAGTAATTATCCGACCCAAGAATGGGCCAGAAGGTTCGTTCCTATAGCCTCATTCTATTCTATTCTATTCTATTCTATCTCCAAAATTTGCAATCTCCAAAGTTGTCCGCGATCGTAAAGTAAATGGAGAAAATAGAAACATACCCACACGTGGCCACGAGGAACCATAATGACATTTAAAAAGTAATTAGAGTGAAAGAGTGAGGAAACTCAGAGTCGAGTAAATCAATCAGGATGAGGTAAAATTAACTGAACTCCCACATTAACATAAATCTTCTACTTGAAAATCCTAAGAAGACATAAATAATTTATTGGAATTTTTTTTGAAATAAATTTGATGTCACAACAGCTCGAGTTCAGTAGGTGCTAATGTTCAGCGATTTTTCTGAAAGAACAACGTTGGTACTGAAATGAAAAGCTTCAAATGTTTATTTATATATTTTTCAGTACGTTTGCTATTTATTAGGTAACTAAAGTTACCAGACCACAAAACAAGTCCGGTTGAAGCACGCAATAGACTCAATTTTGCTGCTCTGTTTTTATCTTCTTCAGTCAACTTGAACATACTTTTCAGAAATTTTAACTCATTGAATGATGTTCGTATTCGTCTCCTTACATCGGACAACACTTAAAACTTTTATTAACAAAATAATAAATTTATAATAATGTTGTAGATTAGGGAATACTTTATATTATTTGTTATGCTCGAGTTCAAGGATAGAAAAATGAAAACGTTTATATTCGCTAAATACTTTTTTAAAACGTTTAATGACACCTCGAGTTACACAATACTTCAAAAAACTATTCCTAGGTCTAATTAATTGAAGTTAAGTTATATTCCGAAGTTATTATTGAATAACGGGTTTACCTCTCTAGATTTATTAATTTTAGTCCTCCTTGTAGATATGAAGTTTGAGGAGCTTACGAGTGTGTCGCTGGATCTGGAAAAAGCTTCTCTGACTTAAAGTCAAAATGTTTTTAGTAAAGGAAACAGAGGAAAACTGAAAACCCATAATGAGAGAGAAAGGTAAAGTGAACTGAGAGTGAAAATGAATCTTTAAAATAACCTTAGCTTTCATCACTACTCACAAATAAATTCACGCTTTTTCTCGCAGTATAATTTCATAAATTTTCTTTTGAAACTTTGTATACTAGTGGCGTATTTTAAGCAATGCTTTTTTTGGCCTCTAAAGTTCATTTTTTTAGATTTAATATTCCTTTCTCAGCCCTCGAATGACATCATTTTCAAAGTGCACTGAATTCTGCCAAATTTTTCATTCTGTATTTCAGGCTCGCCTTGATGGGTCCGTTTATCGTCTTTTTACAACTGTTTGCGCCGGACTTGGATGAAGCTCTTGGTTTCTTCTCCAGGCGACCACCATGACCTACTTTTCTTGACTCATATCTGGGTTAATTGTGACAAAAATATGGAAATCACCGCAACGGATCTGAAAGTTTGGCTTAGCTCCCATTTACGTGAAACCTCAGACCAAAACAGCGGCGGAAAGTTTGTTTGATGCCAAAATGAGTAATATTATTCGGAAGGCAAAACGCTTTGAGTTAGGCAACACTTTTTGAGCTCTGGCTAGCTAAATTTCAGTTATATACAGATGAAACAAAAATTGCATATGTAAATAGTTATGATATTTCATTTATTTTACTATTGATAAAAAAGCGTTACAAGTGCTAATTCAATTTAGAAGAGAAAACGAACATTGAGATTAATGAATTCTGTATGAGTTACAGGATTTTATTTTATCACTTAGGATCATGCATCACTATTATTTTGTACAGCTCATGCTACATTAATAATAGTAGCACGTATAAAATGTTTGTTTGAAACTGTCAAATATTGTTCAATAAGCATCGTGGTTTAGGAATGAAATATACCCCACTGGTCAATTTTTTATAGAAAAAGTGACAAAAAACGAATGCATTTATTTCTCTAAAAGTGTTCCTACAGAAGTTGTTTCTGTTTTTACAGTTTTGTACTTGTTTATCACATAAAAAATGTTGAAATACCGATGGAGGGATATGATATTAGTATAATTTGTACTCAATCAAAAAAAGGGTCATTTAAAACTATATTTAAAGTATTCATAATAAATTGATCGATGCAAGATTTCAGCACCAATTTGTTGAATAAAATATTTTTAACAAGGTTTTCAAATTAATTGACTGCAGTTATTAATTGATAAATTAGAAAACATTTCGTGTTATGAATATTTAAAAAATCTTATGATCAATTGACATTGCAAGTTTCCGACGATATTTTTCATATATAAGGGATTCGTTTTTTTACATTTAAATGAATTCATCGCCGAACACTTTTAACATCCTTTGTGAAGACCTTCCTGATTGTTTCTACCACAATCACGATTATCCAAATTACCGTTACGACTCTTACGGATAGAACTCCTATCAGAAACAAAGTCTACCTCCATTAAAAAAGTCCCTGGATTCCACGAGGCCACTTACGTCTGTTTCCATAATCTGTTCAGTTTGGGAAAAGGCCCAATTGGTAAACCTTTGAGTTTTCTCACGATAATACCCGTAGCACTCGCACTCAGTTTCCACTTACAGATCTTTGATAAGCTCTTTTCTATATAGCCTTAACTAAGCTCCTACAGTTAATTTGAAAGCTTTTATGTCTCGAATAAGCGCTGAAATATCCCTCTCTTCGAGGGATTTATTTCGGGAATGAGGATATTTTTCATCCGTCGCTTGTTTTAGCTCAGTCTTGAAGGAGCAAAAGACGGGACAATAACAGAGAATCTCTGAGCAAAATAGCGAATGAAAAGCGGGTTTATCGAGTCTTGTTAGCATCGGTTTGCTCAGCAGGAAACAATCCAATAATGATGAGACTGTTCTTCAGATTGCGAAGAGACAATCTCCTCTCCTGAGCGAGCAGAGATCCGCAGTCTAGAGAGACATAAAATGAAAGAGGCAATGTTGGAGGTACTTAAAGGAAGTATAGTGAAGCGATGAGGGTCATTAGAATAAATGAAGTGAAAGTGGAATTAGAACGAGAGTAAAAGGAATTCTATTAAAAAGAGTTATAAATGTGATGGTGTGTAAAAGAAAGAGAAAGGTAGAGTGAAAAATGAGGGTGCTTAAAGGAAAGTAAGTGTAGAAGGGGACATGAAAGTCCATTTGAGAAGAAAGGACAAAAGGGAGAAAGCAGGAGAGGAAAGAGATGAATACAATAGTTGCAGTGGTGCTAAGAATCAGTAAAAATAAACACCTATACAAATTAAGGAACCATAGATCGCGACTTGAATGGTGTCGATAAGATTTAACGTGTTTTCTCTGCTGATAAACATGACGGGATATTAAATGGTAACTCTCTAACCTAAAAAAAATTATAGCTGGAAACATTTTTGAGTACGGCAGCATAAGTGTTTCATGAATTTGTTACAAGCGATTGAATATAACACGTATAAATTAACTTATACAGTGGAAGCACTGTTTTTGAATTATGAGAAAAAAACTTCAGAAGTGAATATACAGTGAGAGAATCCATTGAATAGAGTTGTTTATAATGCCAAACACAACGCCATGAAAACAAAACAAGCGATTTTTATCAAATTAGTGATAACAGCGCTACGCAATGACGCTGGGAAATCAGAAAAATGCTTTAGAGTTAAACAAAATTGCTGAAAACTTAATCTTTCGTGGTCTCATGAAGCTTTAGCATCATACTAATACATGCCATACTAAAAAAAATCAGATTTGTTGAGTGGAAATAAACAAACATTTTGATTTCCGATGACAGCATAAATGAAGTTTCACTTTCATGATTGCCATTTAGTGTCTGCAAAAGGAATAAGGTAGAAATTGCATACCAATTCAAGAAAGAATTCAAATTAATGTAATATTTTACTTACCCTTGGTTTATGGTTACACACCGCTGTCCATATCTTCCACTACAAGTTCTTCCTACGCACATGAAAATTGAACACCAGGGGCAAGTTCGTTCAGATCCTCATTGTATGTATGTTCACAGGGACACATGAAGAGTTGGGAACCCAGTATTTACGCAACGTGACAGCTAGAAGCAACAAGAAGTTTAACAGATGGTACAGCGCACGCAT
>VCRD01000907.1:0-19825 GCA_006783055.1 Trinorchestia longiramus
TAAGGCTAATGTATGATTGAGATAAATGCTCGTGACATAAACGCCTGTGCGTGAGTGATATGTGTGCACATGACTAAATTGACTTTCGTGGTTAAGGTGTACGTACATGACTGATGGATTTACTTTAGACGGCATGGGACTTCGGTATTGAACTAAGAATGGGCCAAACGGCTCGTTCTTATTGCCTTATTCTATTCTATTCTATTTTATTCAACAATCAATTATACATCAGACTCATTTTCAGAGCGTGCTGCATCTTAAGACATAAAATAGACTGTATCTTCCTGATCAAATTTCACAAGCCTTTAATTCAAGACAAAGTCTGAAGTTCTGTGCTCATAGAAGTGATGAAGTAACATGGTGGTAACCCTAGAACAATATTTCAAAATAGATTACTCTAATCTCCAAAAATGTTTCAAGAGTTCTATACAAATTATTCTACAATTCTGGAAAATATTTCAAGAGTTCGAGAAAAACACGTCAGAAACTCTAGAAAAATATTTTAACTGTTCTAGAAAAAATTACCAAACTTCAAAAAATACCTAAAATATTTTAAGTCTTAAAAGTCAATCTGCGAATTATTGTTGGGAAGCCCACTTTATTCAACAGCCTCGTGTCTGTGAAGCTCCTCTGCTGTCCCTGCAGTGACGGAATACAGAAGACCGAGATAACAGAGTCACGAGGCTGTAGAAAGCCAATTATGGTGTTTCTGAGTGTAGGAAGCCACCTCAATTTCGTGGTCCGTCTAGTGGTGGAGATCCATCCGCCATAACAGCGCTGGTGCCGCGTATCATTAAAGCAAATGACGCAGGAAACTGTTATTCGTGGGACACCCTAAATCGATCTTGATCCCAGCCTGAGTTGATTGCAGCTTTCGCAGCAGTAGATATAATTACATCTAAGCTAATTAAGGAACCCGATGGCAACAGCCAATCTTGCACGCTAATGACCTATCTGAGAGCAAACCTATCTCTGCTCTGTGACCCAAATGTTGCACGGGTTATTAGTGAAACTGGTTTTACTCTGTTACATGATAACCTGTATGCTGCACGGGTTAATAGTGATACTGGTTTCGCTATGCTACACAATAACAAGTTGTTATTGATATTATTACTCCCTGTTGTACGACTAAAGGGCTACAGCTTTTGCTGCGAAAGTAGCGTTTTTAATCCCATAAGTGGCACCGAGTACTTTGCCACTTATGCATTGTTCACAATTGTATTAGTATACTTCACAGGTCAGAAGTAGATACAAAAAGAAGCTGATTCCTAAAATAAAAGCAAGAATGTGACTATTTCTTCCTAGTGTGATTGACGGTCTTATTTTCCAAGATAGTGTTGTATTATTTTTTTAAACCAATCCTCCCAAAAGCTTAATAAATACACGGGCAAGAGTCTCAGAAAGAACAGCATTCCAGTCAACTGCGCCTGGAGTTCTAAACATGTTCAAAACTGCTCATTGAACTCTATGGGCATTGAACCGTGTGATCACAGTTGTTTACTTGTGTATGTACACATCCAATTCCTCAAATACATAAACTTTGTCGAATATTTTGTCAGCATGATAAAGAAAATATTTGCATCCTCCTTTCTAATTTTTAAAAACGCTTGTGGCAGTGATTGAACTTCAGATCTGGCAGACGGACATATTTTTTAGAGGGCAATTGATTGATTCAGAGGATAAGTCCATAACAGCCGTGTCTGTTCAACAGGATTTTGTAATAGAAGTTCTCAAGAAGATTAAGCGGTTTCAGTAAAACTGATCTAATGACGGACTACTACAGAGTCGTAACATATAATATAAAATCATATAAACTAGCTCTATTGCAACGTATTGCACAGTGCATTATCACACAATGCAGCATATATCCAGAGTACATGGGACCGAGTTTTCAATTTGTAACGTAAACATTTTAACAGAAAGATTCTTCTTCAAGCGACTATTCTCGTTCTCTGTACTGCAACTTGTGGAAGAGACTAGTAGGAAAGCTAAATTCACTTGATGATGGTTGCTCAGCCATGTCCCCGGAGTCGCAAGCAGAAGAAATCGAGTACTACAGGGAAATTCAAACGTGCGACTCTCGCTTCACTAGCAAGAGCCGCTGGCTACTTGATCATGGTGGAAACAAACAGTTTTATTGTTCCAGCTTAATAATATTTAAACACATTTACAACAATTACGCCTACGTCCGAAAGTGTAGTGGGGGTAAGATGGGGAACTGGGAGGTCTTTCTCCAAAAGAAACTCGACTGTGATTCGTTATCCTATCATCCAAGAAAAAATATCAGGTATGCCATCATGTAAATCTACGGAGCCACAACTTCTTTAATTAAAAAGTACTCCAGACTTGTGACATCATAAGAGAAAGAACGTATTGCAGCTCTTTGTATTCAAGTTTTCATTCCATATTCGAAAAAGCTCCATTTAATTAGATCTCAGGGTACTGACATGACTCACTTCTGTAATTAAGGACTAAAATTTGATTAAAAGCTTAAGTTGTACACTTCTTAGAAGAAAGCTGGAACTGCTCATGCTTGACTGAATGCATCATTTTTAATTACAGTTTGAAGTGGTACAAGTTTTATTCTAATCATTCCATCCTACCATGTGCAAAACTGTTTATGTCAAGGAATCAGCCTAAAAATTGATCTTACCTAAATAAAGTTTGCGCAAGACGAGAGTGTTTATATCATTTTTACACTGTAACTGTGATCATCACTCTTAGATCACACTACTTTTGATAATATTTAAATTTTCAGACACAAGAAAACAAGAGTCTTTCACTAGACAATAGAAAATACAATAGAGAACATTGTACAGACATAAAATTCAGAACTCACAGACCGTATGAAACAAAATTACATTAAAAAATTGGGAAAAAACGATAATTTGTGTCATACATGAATCAGGTAAATCTTATCCAATCTAATACTAAGAATGACTGTCGTGTGTTTATATATTTATTTATATATTTCTTTATTTATTTATGTGTTTCGTGTCACTTTCAAGAAAAATAGAGAGATCCAGAGCCTCACATACTCGAGTCCGTATCGTGGATACCGAGTTCGGCGGGGTATTGCCCTATGATTCGGGTACATTGTACCCGAATATGACACGAATTGCAGAGTCAATTGCAGCAGTAGAAAACTAAGTGTCTTAGTTTTCACTAGGAATGTTATAATTAAAGAAATACTCAATTAAAACGTTTGTACTTTGTAAATATATATAAAACTAAATATATTGCATTGCGTTCTTACATGTAATTTAAATTTATATCTTTCCAACAGTATTTGCCATCATTTTTGATGGCACGGGTATTAATTACAAAATCTCTGCCGTCATTTTTGACGGCTGGGTACACTAGTTTATGATATTTAATGTAGGCTAGATTTCCATACGCTCACACGTTGAGGGATTGGGGAACTGAAATATTTCAATCTTATTATCATTTTTGATTAGGCGAACTTTTCTTCACTGTTACCTTTTAAATAAGGCGATGTAATGGGAACCAACTTAGTACTCTCACCTAAGCAATATAATTTTCATCTCAGAATAAATGGTGAGCGTTCCTAGAGAGATTTACGCTCGCATAAAATTCTGGACTCAGAAAATTCTTGTGGGATTCTTTCACCCAGTTCGCACATTTCATTATAGCTTCCCGGTTTAATTTCTCCCCTTTTTTAATGTATTTCCTTTTTTAACGTGGTTTTTCGTGTTAATAAATGAATTTTCTTTTTCAACATACCTTATCATTTTAAAACATTTTATCTTGTCAATATATTTCTTAAAGCAGTCGATGAAGGGGACGCGCGAATAAATATAACTTCAGGTTCAAAAATAGCGTTCAAGTTCAATATCGAAAACAATTCTCACTTTAGAACGAGGATTTGTGGCTGCTATATTCTATAAAATACACTATTTTTCCCGTTATTAGTCTTCTACTCCTACCCGCTGATGTTATCGGTAGATAAAATACAGAAGCGAAGCTCTGAATAGAGTCATGAAAAATGGTCATTTAAAACACAATAATTCGTCATAGGTTTAATACATTAGTCTTTATAATAATTTCAAATTTAGTCAAATTTAAGCTATGTAATTTCCACGGAAACTATTTAGTTCTTATTATATTCATCGCTTAACTTCTTTTCCATATCAATAACATTACGGTGGCAAGAAGAATTTTCCTTTTAGTATCCGTCATTCCCACAAAAGACTGAAAAATATCTTTTTTTCCCATCAGCGTCATTATTCTGTCTTGCAAGAATAATGTCCATGCCAGTATCTTGGTTGCACTCAGAAGACAGGTGAGCCCGTATTAGATTTCGTGGATAAGAATGCAGAGGCGACAGTGGCCATCCATCTTGTGACCGTCCTTCCGGACCTGACTGCCTCATTCAACCGAGCCTTCCAAGATGACATCGAAATGCGGCAAAACCTTGTCGTCAATTCTGACTCTATTCCAAATTAACGAATAATATTACTGGCACTAGGACTCTGATATCAAAGACGATTCCATAAAAGCAGTGCTTTATTACCGAAGGATACGTGTCTCAATTTTTTTGCTCGGATAAACGTTTGTTTATAACAAGATCTTTAGACCTCAACTCTTGTACATGCCTTGGCATCCGTAAAGAAATCATGCTCAGCAAAATAAAGTCAAACTCTCCTACAAAATGGAACCCCAATACAGGCTCTCGTGACCACTTTGTCAACATGCATGGGACAAAGGAAATAGCGCTGCATCTTCAAGCTCTTAGAATGATTACAATTGCTAAAAGTTCTACTTTATTTCAATGAATAATTAAATGTGGACAAAAACCTAATACCGAATCAATTAAATTTTAATTGATTCTCAGGCAGTTATGCTGCCAAAGAAATACTCTATAGAACACAAATCAATCACGGAAGTCATTCCACATTTTATTTCAGAATAGAATTCTAATTATATGCGAGCTCTTTATTCAATCTCAATACCAGCTTCATGTTCAAGTTTGAAAAATCTAACTGAACAGCTTCGCTTTCTTTACATCAACTAGTTTCAAGGAGAGATTCGAAAAAAACACATCGATACTCCGTATAGACGATCAAAATTCAACGTTTTGATGACTGTAAACTGTTGATTAATTGCAATGGTATGTAAAGTCTGTTAATTAATTGTGTACTGGCCAGCTGAACAAAAAATACATAGTTACAGTCAATGGAAGTTAGAATGCACGCACGTGAGCTCAACAATTGTGTGCAGCGACAACATTTTACATCAAACATTTCCTGCTCTCAGTCGTTGCTAAACGTTTCTTTTATTCTGATATGGGTATTTTTACATTGAAACAATGTATCAATTAAATATCTAAGATAATAGAGTGGTGCGCTTGCTGAAATGTTGTCTACTGTAGTATTGTGTCTACTGAAGTGTTGTGTCTGTTGAAGTGTTATGTCTACTGAAGTGTTGTATCTACTGAAGTGTTGTGTCTATTGAAGTGTGGTGTCTACTGAAGTGTTGTGTCTACTGAAGTGTTGTATCTACTGAAGTGTTGTGTCTATTGAAGTGTGGTGTCTACTGAAGTGTTGTGTCTACTGAAGTGTTGTATCTACTGAAGTGCTCTGTCTACTGAAATGTTGTATCTACTGAAGTGTTGTGTCTACTAAAGTGTTGTGTCTACTGAAATGTAGTGTCTACTGAAGTGATGTATGTATCTCCTGAAATGTTTTGTCTACTGAAGTGATGCATGAAAGACATGCATGACAATCGTTAAATACTTAATAAATACTAAAAAATTGAATAAATAATTCCTCTGCAAATAATTCTCTGCCCTGGTAACCCTAGCAATGAGTAGGCCTGGTAGTGTGACGAGATTTTTTTATTTTCCGGGGGCAGTGTTCCAAATTTGCCAGGAAGTTGAAGCCCCGCTGAGGCTGGCGAGGTCAGCTCTCCTGCCGGACAACTCCAGTGATTTGTCGAGTGAACTAAAATTTGTAGCAGTTTTTGCTGGTGATAAATTCCGAGAACGTCAGAGTGATTTAAAAACTTGGGCGCCCAAACTATCTTTTGAACGCTATGACTGTGAATATTGTCCAAAAATCTAAAAGATCGTTCACAATAATAATGAAGGTTAAAAGTATGCCTTCGCACATCAGAAATCATTTTATAAGTTACTTTGTGTGTGTCTTAATGCTACGTTCGATAGCCTCTCCTCTATGAATTCTTTGTTTATTGTGTTTGTTTAGAGCAGCATCTCTAAAAATGTGCATCATCGAAAACGAAGTGCTTTAATCTCTACTAATGCAGCGAAGCACTCGTCCAGACGTGCAGTAGACGCAAGGGTTTTACTCATAAATGCACCATAAAAATCCAATCATTTTGAGGCAACAGTCGTGTTTAAATCATTAGAATGCAGCGTATAATTTATTACAATTTGAGTTCTTCACTTACTGGGTTCATAAGGCCGAAATTTTCGAGATGGAAGAGCAGTGCAGCTCAGTAACGACGCACATGACAAGGATGGTCCTCACAGAACTAAAGAACTGGTCACCTAAATCTGAATGACGGGTGGGTGAACGAAAATAAATAATCAATTACGTCACCTGAAACTAGATATATGAAAATGAACAGACATTGTTATTGTGAGCTCTTAGAGAGTTGTCTTATGCATGCTGGACTGCAATGGCCTACAAGAGGAGCTTTGAATTGCATTCCGACCGCTTAATTTCTTAACTATTGTACGCAATTTGTTCACTCAAGATAATGGACACTTGCTGAACTGAGATCCCTAACAATGATGTAGCACATCATCGTCAGTGATCGTAGAATGCATTAGTGAGTTAATGTCTCAAGCAATTGTAAGAATCATGTTAACCTTCCAATCACTCTGAAAACGTGGAAATTATATCACTAACATTATCACATTTCACAGAATGTGGAAGACTGTTGGGTGTAGGGGACAGCTGGGTGTAGGGGACTGTATAGACTGTAAGTAAAAGTTCAATATGATAGATGGTAATGAAATGCTAACGTTGTCATTTCTGAAACACAGCAGCGGAAAGTGTTTGCACCTTAACATAGCATGATATTTAAGACTAGTATATGAAACTGGGACGTTTGAGTCTGATCATTAACTGATTTACTGTATCATAAAAATAGCAGTACCCTTTACTTTCAATTCGTTATTTGCAAACTATTGTTTGTGATGACGTTGGAGAATGGAAAAAGCATTCAGTTGTATTCCTGTATAGATATATATGAACGCACTATACATGATAAAAGAAGTGTTGGACGCATCTTTCATTTCATTTGAATCTTGAAAGTGAGTCTTCAGTTAACCTCACAGTCATTTTATGGTGACACATGATAAATCAATGAACCTGTTAATAATGCTTAATTTTTTTTAAGTAATCTTACATTTGAGAATAATTTATCTTACATGCCTGCGTAAAATTTACAAAAAAATTTAATGTATTAAGATATATTATTATTATTATACATAGCATGGAAAACAAGATGATACGGAGTTAGTTGAAAGCGATGCAAAATGACTGGCTCTTCGAGCGTTCGCAAATTTTGTGCAAAATCCGTTCACACACACAAAACACGTGCAATGTTTTCCACGTTGACGCTCATACGTACCCAAAACCTCGAAATTTTACTTCACGAGTTAGGAAATTCACGCAATCTTCATTTCTCTTCTCATTTTATTGAAGATGGAAAGTTTTCTACGGCTTCTTTCATGAAATGTTATCAATCTGCACTCCGGAAACGTTGGAGATTACAGCCCCAGATTACTTCACAGACTTTGGAAATTCTTGAAAACCTGAGAAGCGAGGCAAGTTTCCAACGTCTTTTTAGAGATAAAAACCTCAATTTTGAAATAAGATCAGAATGCTGGCTAGTAATCTTCATCATCAGATTCATTGAAGAATTACATGTTTTTCATTAAGAATTAGAAACAGTAAATTGAAAATGCCCACGGAGAGGAAAGAGGAAACTGTTCCTGTAAGGATACCACAGGACTGACAGAGATACAACTTGATATACCCAAAATGTTATTTTATTGATAATATCCTAAAATGCCATGTCCTTCGAAAACGGTTTTAATTTTAAGCAGATTATGTTCGTGATATATAAGAACGTCTGTCAACTGAATATTACTCTATTCTTACCTAATATTAGCAGCAACTATTAACTGGGGTACCTACTTTCCAGTAACTGACTTGTCTTGATCAAATGCTTCTGTAGATGTTTTCCATAAAGAAATCTGACAAGCTCGAGGGAACACCACAAAAAAATTATGAGTAAGTCTTATAACAATCTTTCATTTAATTATCCAAGTATTGTCCTCAGTACATCCTTTTTTTCAAAAATCTTCTGAGACGTTTGATATTAAAATTTCTGAGGAATATTGACAGTAACGAGCTCACGTTGAACTGTTCATGGAGAAAAAAATAATTGTGTAGAATATTTAGCGGATAATATAATAGCAGGATTCTTCATAAACTAGACAGTTCCCGTGGAAATTAAGGATCTATGAAATAAAATACAATTTTCAGTTTTACCCGTAGTACTCTCAGAATCTAAATATTTTTTATGAATACATAAAGAACTTTCATTCTGTATCTTATCTACCGATAAAATGGCCGTGTGAGAGAAGAAAGGTAATAACAAAAAAATTGAGTATTTGATAATGATCGGGCGCCGTTGGTATCCACAATACAATGCTTATACTACATGCATACTCCTGATTTCGGTTCAATAATTTTTCTTCAGTAATTGATAAGGCGTAATGGGACGGACACACACACACACAGAGAGAGATGGAGAGACATTGTATGATATATTATTTTTGTAGATAATGGGAGTATTCTTGATAAATAATGGCACGATTCTTCTTCGCAAATAATGGCCTAATTCTTCTCTAGTAATGCCAGGAGTTTTTATGAATTATGGATAATTGAGATTTACACTCTGCCTGCGGGTGCTGGTCATCAGAACAGAGGCAATGGGACCCGTGAGGTTCATTCATTCTCCATCAAGCGATGAGTCTCTCCAATTGTTTACCATGCGTCCGGTGAGACCACTCATGCAGACTACGCTGCTTCCTCTTCAGGGTTGTGCTAAATTTGTGCATGTTTTCAAGCCAGTTTATATCTTAGTTTACACTTGGCTTATGCAAAGTTTTGGTTTAATTTTTGCTTAGTATGCACACAGTTCTTGCCTGGTTTATACATAGTTTTTGCGTATATCATACGTAGTATACACAGTGTTTGTGCTTAGTTTATGCATGGTCTATGCTACATTTAATTGTATAGTTCAATTTAAGTTACTGCCTAGTTTGGGATTTTTTGTTCCTATTTTTTGCATTGTTTTCACTTTTTCTCATCTTACGGTCAGTTTATTCGTATTCTCATATTACGTTCAATTTATTATTAGCCAGTTTCTGGTTAGTTTATACCTATTTTATTTTCACTCTTACTTAACATTTAGTTTATTCTGATCCCCATTTTATGCTGAGTTTATGCCCGGCTCCCTGCAAGGCAGTAGGACGAATCTTTTTCATGAACCATTTTCTTCATCTCCCTAAAATCATCCTCCAGTACTGCAGTCCTTGCACCAGAAACCGTCCTGTATATAAACGTAAGAAACCATCTGAACAAGTCTTCCTGAAGCTCACGTGCGTCCTTCAGAAACCATTGCACTCAAAAATCCCCTCACAGGGAAGTGGAATTCTTCGTTTTTTTTGCTACCTTCTTCAAATCACGATTGGTCTCCATGGGATCGTGGACGACAATCTTTGGCAATCTGCTAATGGCTCGTTGTTGTACGTGATCGAAGTGAAAGTGCCTCCCAAACCAAGAATCTTTATTTCTTTTAATTTAAGAGCAAGAAGTGAACACTGCATTCCAAAACAAAGAACCGTAAGTCGATGTCGATGTTCTTGTGATGATATTGATGATTAAAATTCATGAATACCTTGTGGACAGGCTATAACACATTGAAATTTATGATTGACTCTTGTACACATGCATGACGTAAGCAAAATCAAAGTTCTGAGCGACAAACTAACTTGAAAAAAATTATAATATCGCAAACGTGCAGCACAACAGATTTCGCTTGACAAAATGGAGAAATGAGTCATTTATGTGTCTTGGTATTCAGTCTTGCAGAGATCACCCAAAACAAGTTAACCGAAATTTTAATTTTCCCGTATCTGGAATAAAAATTCCATGCATAAGATAAATGTTCTGTTATTGCAGACTAAACAATTCGGGTAGAAATTACACTGTTTAGATTCGATTAATTAGTCTTAATTATTATTAAGATAAACGGATAAAAGATTAACAACAAATTATTGTGTTTCAAATAAATATTTTTCATGAATATATACAGAACTTCCATTCTGTATCTTTACCGATAACATGGTCTATATAGTACACGTAGGAATTCCACGGCTTAAAACGAAAAAAATAAAAAATCTTTAATATATCATACATTCTTCTGTTTTATCCATGGAACTATCAGAACCTGAATATTTTCATGAATATATACAGAACTTCCATTCTGTCTCTTTGCCGATAACATGGCCGTTTAAGAGAAGAAGACTGATAACAGGAAAAAAGGGTTATTTTATACTTATCCGATGCCTTTGGTGTCAACAATCCAATGCTTATAACACGTGTATATCAGTTCTGATTTCAGTTTAATAATTTTTCTTAAGTAATAGATAGAAAGTAATGAGACGGACACTCACAAATAGAAAGTAAGAGATAGAGTGAGAGAGAGAGAGAGAGAGAGAGAGAGAGAGAGAGGTGGAGACACACCGTCTAATATACAAGTAGATGTTAGAAAAAAGAGAGCATCTAGTTATTATGCATGCAGTTTGTATTCTAGAGACTTATACCTGTAAAATTCAGTTTAACCTGATCATTTATTCATACATGTTCAACACTCAACTGACGGTTTTCCATCCAATCTCAAGGTACATTTGAATTTATTTTTCAGCATCAAATTACTGAGCTATTTGAAATTAAACAATTCCTCATGAAGCTCTATGTTTGAATTAGGCATCAGTGCAACGTTAAGTAGGTCAAAGGACATTATACTCCCGCGTTATTTGAAAAGACTCATTTATGACTCCAATTATGAAACACAGGCTCGGGAGTTAAATTGTTCGCCCTCTTGCTTCAAACTTTTCGCTTTTTAATGTACACTGGAGTATTGAATTCTGGCTTAATTAATCCATCTGTTTTTGTACCATTAATTCAGTGCTAATTAGATTTCTCCTTCAGTTTCTTTGGATTCTGTAATACAGTCCTGAACACTCCATTAAGAGAGCTCTAATTACAGCTGTCCTCAACACTCCATTAAAAAAGTTCTAACTACACTGTGAAGTAATCAAGCATCCAATAAACAATCGCCAATCATTGTGCAGCTCTGCAATTGTTCTTGGACTGTTTAGTCTAGCCTGTAATCGCTCCTGCCAAAGGGTCCTCATTATTTTTGAGTAACGGTGCATGTACATTATCTATTCGCAGCTCACGCAACCGTCGTATTGTAGGTGGTTAAACTCTGTAATGTATCAAAAAAGGGGTCATCCAGTGAGCAATAATAAGTTAACGTCAAATGAATCCTAATTGTTCAAACTCCTAGTTTGAACAATTAGGATTCATTTGAGTCCAATACATTTCGAGGAAAGCGTATCACATACAATTAGTTCAAACAGCATTGAACCGTGACATGAAATCTCTTTGTGACAAATTTGTCTATTGTGTATGAACTTACATGTATTTGCAAAATTATATTTAGACAAACTATGGGGCTGACTATAGTGAAAAATTCCACCATCGTAATAATTTCAAAGATACAGAAGCTGCAGTTATGTCAAATATTACAGAAGAAGAAGCATATCATTTTAGTAAAATGATTTTAGTAACATATAATCACAGTCAACTATACATCAGTAATAACATCCATTTCCTATCGGATGATAAACTTCCCTCAATGTAAAAAGATCTCGAATTCAATTTCAAAATTCATTATTGGAGAGCAGCATCCCTGCTACACCCTGGCTCTGCCTAGTGCTCCTAAGCACTCCCTGAAGCTCTCTGGCTCTCCATAGGGTTCCTCAGCGCTCCTTAGTACTTCTTACTCCTTCCTAACGCTCCCTGGCACTTTTTCTAGTACTCCTTAGCGCTCCTTAATGCCCTCCAGTTCTCCCTACCGCGCAGTAACGCTCCCTGGCACTCCTTATCGCTCCTAGTACTTCATAACGCTCCTTATCGCTCTTTATCGCCCCCTAGTACTCCCTGGCACACCTTATTGCCCCCTAGTACTCCCTGGCACACCTTATTGCCCCCTAGTACTCCCTGGCACACCTTATTTCCCCTTAGTACTCCCTAGCACACCATATCGCCTCCTACTGCTCCCTAGCTCTCCTTTCCTTATCTCCCCTTAGTAATCTCTAGGACACCTTATCGCCCCCTAGTATTCCCTAGCGTTCCCTGGCGCTCCTCATCGCCCCCTAACACTCCCTAGTCAGCTCTGTGTGCATTATGCTGCAGGTCAACAACGGCACGTAAATTTGCCCAGCTTGTCTTTATTTCGAGCTCGGCAAGTGCAAATAAAGTTCATGAAGCGCGCCTGCTCCATTGTTGCGTCTATTGAAGTGCAGCCCTCGCTCCCCTAGCCAGACTTAATACTACAAAATCCTAGGCACAAAAAGCTGGCATGTAATGCTGCAGCATTCTACAGAGGAACGTGTAGCAATGTGATGCTAGAAAACCCTGAGGACGAAAGCGTAGGGATTTATGGCCATAAAACTCTACAAACAAAAAACAAGAGACATAGTGCTGCAAAATCCAAAGGGACAAACACCATTGTAGGATATTTTGTCACTAAATCTAGGAATAAAACTTGAGAATATAATACCACAAATTTGAAAAGATAAAGTCTAATGTTAGAAAATTTTACTGACAAAAGAGCAGAAATTTCATTCTACGAAATCCTGCACAGAAATTTTTTAAAACACTGTAAAACTTACGATGCACAAACGAAGACTTGAAAATATAAATGGGCAGAAATGAAGTCGACGCGTTTGTTTGCGCTACTCAATTTTTTGTTATTAGTTCAGCTTCATTAAGTGCATGGAAGTCAGTAACTAAGTATGCAATGATAAATAATTAACTAACCGTGCCATGATTTCTAAATAACTAAACGTGCAATGATACCTAATTAATTAACCGTGCAATGATTTCTACTTAACTAAACGTGCAATAGTTAGTCTCCCAGGTCATAGTCACCTAATCAGGACAGTGTCATATCATGAACCGTGTCATGACATGAACCCTGTCATATCATGAACCCTATCATGTCATGAATCGTGTCATGTCATGAACCCTGTCATGTCATGAACCCTGTCATGTCATGAACCCTGTCATGTCATGAACCCTAACATGTCATGAACCCTATCATATCATGAACCCTGTCATGTCATGAACCCTGTCATGTCATGAACTCTGTCACGTGATGCTGGTTGTAGTTTGTGGGACTGAATATAAACCACAAATTTCTTCGTGGTATCAACTGTTATGGTGCGATAAGTTTAACTCTAAGGGAAAACATCCATGCCGGACAGTTCTAATTCAGACATTTACACTAGTTTCGTTTAACTAAAGTTCACTCTTGATGTAAAATAAAAGTTTCCGAATCTCAAAGCTATTTAAATACTATGAACGTATACTATACTTTAAATACTTCAGTTAGACATGTATTGTCCAGTTAGATATATGCACAGAGTGCGGCAACATAACTTCCTTGTTTTAAATAAAGCGCTTTGAAGAAAGGAAGTTATGATCCTGCACTCTGTATCAAGAAAAATGCTGGAAGTACTGACTTCAAGGTACTGGTCTGTAGGTTCAAATTCTGCCAAACATCCGACAAGGGTGCAACAAATACTGACGTCGCATATAGTTGTTCGTGCATCCTGATATTTTGTAAATAGAAAGTGAGGTGAGGGCAGTGAAAGCTCCCCCAGTGAACACACATTCCTATGATCAGCTACCTTCGCAATATAAAGGGAAATATGAGGGCATGCCATACAGAGTAATTTAAC
This sequence comes from Trinorchestia longiramus, assembly GCA_006783055.1. NCBI lineage: Eukaryota > Metazoa > Arthropoda > Malacostraca > Amphipoda > Talitridae > Trinorchestia > Trinorchestia longiramus. Next base: position 14,099 of record VCRD01000907.1, read on the forward strand.
TTTCCAATTATTTCTATGTATCTGGATTGCCAATGTTGTTTAAATTTCAAATATATTAAAAAAAATTCAAAGTCTTTCATAGCTAAGTCTTTCTAATTATATGATTTAGAATAAATCAAAGTTAGTGCCAACATCCATGCATGATCACATAAGAAATTTATGTTTCACAGCCATTTTCATGAGGTATAATTTCAAAACACATTTTAATTTAAAAAAAAGAAGTTTCCGGATTTCAAGTCTTCATATTTTCTCTTATCAGTCCTTGTCAATTTGTTCTCTCCACACAAAGCACAGTGCTCCGAGTGTTCCAAAATTTCACAGAAAAGCTAACAGACTCATTTTCTTTTTAACAGATAAATTCATTAATGATCCCATTTCTAATATACATTCCTTTTAAATTTAATTAACTGTACGAGTTAACACTAACAGTGTTAAAATCATGAAATCCACTTAAACTTGAGTATGTCGAAACACTCAAGCGCAAATTGATAGCCCCAGTCAAACACGAAAATATCCCATTTGTTTATACAGCACTCCTGGTCTCTAGTCTGTGGCTAAAATATTTAAACTAACGACCAGTTTTATTTGTGTGCATTAGTCATGCAGCATACAAAGATTCGTAAATCGTCCTTTGGCACAAGAAAATTGTACAAAAAACTGCCACTTGGACTCTTTGATAACATAGTAGCGTGGATACGAATGTTGCTCTAAAATATAGCTTGTATGTCAGGAATTTTTGAATTCGGTCCAGGCAATTTATCAAGGCACACGGAAAAATTATTTTAGACTAGTAGATCCACACGTGAAAAAATTCACGCGTATTTTACTTATTTTTTTCGTATGAGTTGCCAGTGGATGCAGGCTTTGCATAGAAGTTTCCACATTGAAAGGAAAGAGCTGTAATAACAGAAAAAATAGCGTATTATTTTATAATAATCCTGTGCCTTTGTTATCCACAATACAATGCTTACAATACATGTATACCTGTTTCATTGAGAAGTCAATACTTAGCGTAAGATAAACACTGTATTTCAGCTCCGTAATAATGTCTCGTTTCCTTAATTTTGTCACTTTTAAACCAAGAAATTTCAACGGGTACTATATGGGCCGTTATCGGTAGATAAGGTACTCAATGGAAGTTCTGTATGTATTAATGATATATAATCATTTAAAGAACAACAATTCGTTGCATTTTAATGCATTCATCTATATAATAATTTCAAACCAGGAAAATCCAAATCGTGTAACTTCCACGGGAACTGTCTACTCCCACTATCCCACCATATAATAATACACAGTTTGTTGATTGTTTGCTTGCTTGCTTGCTTGCTCGCTTGGTCAGTCTCTCAGCCCCGCTCTTAAGAATTTAGATAGGAGAAAATTCGTTTACTGAAAAACACGATGAGATATCATGAAATTTCATCGCTCTATTACGATGGCAAATATAGTTGCTAGAATATACATATACTAGAAAGTCAAAATACTGCATTCGAGTTTTTGATCCTGTCATACATAAGCTATTTCGCATTTTTTTCTGCTTAATTTCTTCCTAGCAGTTGAAACTTTGCGAGGAGTTGCAACCAAATATTCGGAGTAGAGGCTCCTGTTTGGGTCACTGCAGGTAGTCACGATACGGAACCCAGTGCTGGGTCATTACAATTTTTGGTTCACTGCAATATGGGGAAACATTCATTTAAAAGGTAGCATAGATACACCTTTCTTTTACTTAATGACTGCATGTTTCTACTTCAAGCTATGCTTTTCGACTAGCGCCTTTACATCGACTGCCTCATCCAACGGAAAACACCGTGAGTCTAAAAAACTGCTTCGTTTTGAAAAATAGTTCGGTGCTATTTGTTTTGATAATATCCCTCTTATAAGCATGGTACATGAATTGCTGTATTTCGGATTGAATTTTCAATCCTGTCGTGCATAGGCTATTTCGGATATTTTTTGGCATCAAGTGCTAAGAACTCCACTTGCCCTTCTGCCGTACCAATTTGCTGGAAGAAGACTTTTCTCATCAAGAAATCATCAAATACCTGCGGTAGCCCAAAATAGTAAACAGAATATAACTTTACTAAACGGCAAGATGCTCCTAAACGGCCTTAATATCGTAGAACGGGTATATGCCGTATTATCTACGAGTATATTTTTGGATACAAATTTAATCTGAACAATTCATTAGAACAACGGAAGAATCATCAGAAGGGAGGAAGCGCAGACTAGCATACGAGAGGAAAAGAAGACAAAGATCTCAGCAAAGTATCAGTGATACGGTCAATGTTCGAGCCATGGATGCTAAGCTCAAGAGGAGAGCTGTCAAAAACTTACCAAGGATGCGAAGTAAGGATGAACCGAGTTCGTGGAAAAAAGTGTCTAAAGAAGCAAACTTTGTCGAAAGAAAGCAGTGAAGAGATAAAAATGGATAGTGCAAGAAAAGCTGAAGTATACGCGGCAATGTCACAGAAAGAAATGGAAGAAAGGAGAAGATTAGAAAAGGAAAATTTACCGAAAGGACAGCCACCATGTCGCACGAAGACGCACGAAAGAAGAACTGAAACTACTGAAATTGTTGTTCATCGGCGAGCACCACTGAAATATTATCAGAGAATCCCTGCCGTCATTTTTGACGGTTGGGTACGCTAGTCTAGTATAGTAATACACAGTTTGTTGTTTGCTTGCTTGCTTCCTTTGTCTATTTCTCTGTCACGCTGCTAAGGATTTAGATGGGAGCAAACTTGTTAGGGTACACATGTATTGTAAGCATTGTAGTTTTGATATCAGAGACATAGTCTTCAATGTGGAAACTTGTTTGCAAAACCCACGTTCACTGGCAAATCAAAGGAAAAAGTTCAGTAAAAAACACGAGAATTTTTCCAAGTATGGTTCTACTAGTGAAGATAATAAAAAGGATTTGAATGTTCAATAAATTTTATTTGGTTACTTTGTAGGTAGGGTACATAATTGATGTGAGAAGGTGAGACACGAAATATATGTATGTATATTAACACTGGATTTTATTATACGTAGAGATAGGGAAGGTATTTTAAGTAACCAGTATGATATACTGTAGGTAAGTGAAAATTTAGTTCAGTCCTACATTTCTCTAAGCATTCAAAGAAAATATTTAGTAAAATTCTATTGTTACAGCAGCAGTTACAGTAAGGATTCAGTAAAATTCTAGTTTTATAGTCGCAGTCAAAGTAAATTCAGTAAAATTCTAGTCCAACAAGAGATAACGGCTTTTGAAAGCATGGTTTTTCGACTACATGTATAATAGACAGTGTATCTCCAACTCTCTCTCTGTCTCTTTGTCTCTCTGTGTGTGTCCGTCCCATTACTTATCTACTACTGAAGAGAAATTATTGAACTGAAATCAGAAGGCGTATGCATGTATTATAAGTATTGAATTGTGGATACCAAATGCGCTAGATCACTATAAAATACTCCATTTTTTCTGAGACTATCTTTCTTCTTTTACACGGCCATGTTATCAGTAGATAAAATATAGAATAAAAGTTCTGTAAATGTTCGTGAAAAATATTCAAATTCTGATAGTACCACGGATAAAACTGAAAAATGTATTTTATTTCATAGATCCCTAATTTTATTACCTTTAAGTCAAAGAATTTCAACAGGTACTATCTGGGCCATGTTATCTGTAGATTAGATACAGAATGGAAGTTCTGTATGTATTAATGGAAAGTTTTTATTTATAACACAGTAATTCGTCATATATCTTTAACACATCTTCATAATAATTTGATGTTTGTCAAATCTACAGTAAATCCTGGAATTTCCACGGGAACTGTCTGGTATTGAAATCTTGATAGACCGTTGCTAACGCAATCAAAAGACAAGTTATCAATACATAAGCTTTGAAAGAATTTAGACCAAATTTACCGAAATTTATTAAAACCATTTCATCTTTAGAATTAAATAATTTCATCCTCTTTCCTTGATTATATGTATACTGAATAGGGAATTCAAATTTCAATGATTTAAAAAACATCAGTTTCTTCTGTAATACAATTCACTCGTGTATTCATCGACAGCAACAGGTTTGCAGCAATTAATTTGGACAAAGCTTTAGAAACAAACATTTTCAGAAATGTGCCTTGAATGACACTGTTTATCCTACACGTCTGAGCTGCCGGTAGCTTTTTGCTAGCACCAAAAATGCAGTATGCAGCATTAAGTCTCTTTTTACAACCTCATTAGTGATGTTTATTGTACACCGCCTTGTTGTCTACATTGTGCAATGTGTATTATAATTCAAATATTATTTAAATTCTCATAATTAAAAAGAAGTACTTATAATGTTTTGTTTTACAGTGGATTTTAGAACAACCAATTTACGACGGGCTATGGTTTTCAAATATTAATAGTTTTGTCAAAAATATCCAAATGAACCTTTAATGTTTTGAATATTCAAAACGCTTTCATTTCTTCTTAATGACTTAAAAAAGTATGAGTCTGGATATAAAAAATGAAAAATATCAACAAAAATGATGCCTTATACTCAGCCGTTGGATGGAAATGAATAGTGACGCCCCACTAATTAATGAATTAGTGGGGAATTAATTTTATTAGTCCCACGCTAATAAAAAATCGATAGGTCTAGAATGTGAAAATAGAAACGGTAGATTTTGAATGTTTTGAAGTACGAACAATAAGCCGTGAATGCCTAAAAAGTGCAACCAGTGGATTTTGGACATTCTGAAAGTAAAAACAATAGGTCTTTCAATGGTTTGAAAAGAGGATTTCAATAAGTTTTAAACAAATAATAAGTGTGTCGTGGAAACACACCTACTGGAATTTTGGGTATATGCGTCCATGTGCAACGCAATAATATTTTATTTCCTCTAACTTCTGAGGAACATGGAAATTCACAGAAAATTAAAGTTATGATTTCAAATAATTCTAATTCTTCTACAGGGTACTGTTGTTTCTAAGTGACCCCAATAAGCTGATCAGAGTATATACAAGGTGGGGCAACATAACTTCCTTTTTTAAATGGAAGTTCTTTAAAAAAATAAGTTGAGATGCTGCACCCTGTATTATACGAGCATTAACTCGTACCGAGAGAGAACAGCTCTAAGATTCAATTAGGAAGTTAACGCTTCGCTTGAGAGGCAAGAACTTCTGTGTTGACTGTACATAAAATAAAATTATCGAGCGTATGAATTTTTTCAGATCGTGAAATGTTTTGTTAGATTGTGATCGTATTTTCAAATTCGTGTTTTGTGCAGTGTTTTCAAAGATTGTGTTGTGTTTCATAATTTCTGATTTATTCTGCCATGATGTTGTCATTCATTTTACCTTTAAATTCCTTCACCTATTTTTCTACACAGATCTTGATCGCATTTATAACACTGGCCTTCAACGAGCATTAAATCATTCCCAAATCGATCGGAACCTTCATCCAATATACTGCTGCTTTTAAACAAATTGTCGGTTTATCAGACAGGTTATCAGATACCTTGTCAGACAGGTTACCTGACAGATTAAATGACAGGCTGTATGATAGGTTAAATGGCAAGTTTCAATTCAGGTTAAAGGACAAGTCGCATGACGGATTATATAACAGGTTTCATGACGGGTTATCTGAAATGTGAGACATTTGAATGGGATCCCTATGCTACCTTGCTCACTCAGACCACACCTGCCCAGACCACACCAGCCCAGACCACACCTGCCCAGACCACACCTGCCCAGACCACA